>CM024800.1:27561919-27696919 GCA_014281875.1 Nibea albiflora
GAGTGTGCTAACATTAATGTCAAAGGTAACGTTAGTGCAGAGCATGTCAGAACAGCGAGCTAGTTAGCGTTATGGAGCTAACGGTATATTACAGATAGCAACATTACATTAACGTTATAATAAGCTTATTCTGAATATGTCAGTCAGTTTGGCACTGAAGCTGGCTGCAGTTCATTGAATGGCCAAAGGTGTCACTGTTAACAAGAGTTTTCTGAACATTACACAGACGTTACACAGAGAACATTTAGATTCATTGATTAATCCTTGCTCATATCACGTGGTCGGACACATTCTGACCTCGTCTGTGTTTCCGGAAGTCGATCACTCACTCTGTGTTCTGAAGTCAGGATGAGTCACATGTTTTCTGTCTGATGGAGAGGTGCAGGCTGGGTAATAAATAACCAGCAGAGACTGCAGGACGCCAACGCTGCTACCGCTAACCTTCAGCGTCAGGAAGCTGCTGAGAGCCCATCTGCTGTGTGTGTGTGTGTGTGTGTGGTGATGTCACAGTTATTTGTTTGCGTCCTGTTGATATCCCCGCGACCCGCCCTCGGATAAAGTGGAAGAAGACGGACGGACCTGTTGATATCTGTCATAATTGTTTTCTTTGTCTATGTGAACACACACACAGGAAGCAGGTCCCCTTCAAAATAAAGGCTCAGGTCCAGGTCTTTACAGGTCCAGATCTTGTTTCTGATGTTTCTTGTCTCTGTGTCTGCAGGTGTGAACGTGCTTGTGGCTCCCAGGTGGCCTGTAGAGAAGGTAAGAGAAGCAGAACCAGGACACAGAGACCTCTGCTGCTCTGTTCAGGAAGTGATGTCAGACAGCACAGCAGGAAGTCTCAAATTGTCATTAGAGGATTCAAAGGTCGGTCAGCCGGTCACCAAACGTCACAGGAAGCTGCTCCTGAAGACAAACTTTGTGGCGTCTGGCACCCCTGCTGGCAAAGATGAGGACCAGCACCTGAGGTGGCTGGCCAGGACGCAGGAGTCTCGGCGCTACCTGCTGGCTGACGTCTGTGCCAAATACCAGCCAGGCATCGGCGAGCAGCGCATCTCTCAGCGGCAGGTGTCCCGGGTCTACGTGGAGGACAGATCCAGGCTGCTGTACTGTGAGGTGCCCAAAGCCGGCTGCTCCAACTGGAAGAGGGTTCTGATGGTTTTGGGTGGCAGCGCCGCCTCTACCCAAGACATTCCTCACGACGCAGCACATTACGCCAACCGCCTGCGGACGCTGGAAAGTTACAGCCGTGCCGGCATCACAGAGCGGCTCCGGTCCTACACCAAGGTTCTGTTTGTCCGGGAGCCGTTCGAGCGGCTGGTGTCAGCCTTTCGGGATAAGTTCGAGAGTCCGAACCCGTACTACCACCCTGTGTTTGGACGGCCCATCATCTCCAGATACCGTGCCAATGCCACGAGCTTCGCCCTGCAAACTGGCGCCGGCGTCACCTTTAGGGAGTTTGTGCAGTACCTGCTAGACGTGCGGCGGCCCGTCGGGATGGACATCCACTGGGAGCCGGTCAGTCAGCTGTGTAACCCATGTCTGCTCCAGTACAACTTCATCGGGAAGTTTGAGAGTCTCCAGGAGGACGCCAACTTCCTGCTACGGCGCGTTGGGGCGCCAGCGAACCTCACCTTCCCCGACTTCAAAGACCGGAACCCGCTCGCAGAGCGGACCTCATCCAGAATCACCCAGAGATACTTCAAGCAGCTGAACGCCACCGAGCGCCAGAAGACCTTCGACTTCTACTACATGGACTACCTGATGTTCAACTACCCCAAACCTTTCAAAGACCTGCACTGACCGAGACTCAGATGGACTTGAGTGGACCTTTGGTCCAGGACTCAGTTTGTTTTCTGTGTGAACTCTTCTTTTGATTTCAGGAATGTCGATCAAACACTGAACAATTATAATTATATTGATTAATAATTAGGTGATCTCAGGTGAGTCGACGCCTCAGAGGAAACGTTTGATTAATGTTTTTAAATGTTGTGACATGTTGTGTTCTGCAGGTGAGAATGACATCATGACGTCTGAGTGACATCACTACATTTTAATAACTTCCTGTTGATGACGAACTTCCTGTCCAGATGAATGTTACCCATAAAGCCTTACACTGCCGTTTGTCCTGATGCAATCTGGGTGTTGTTTGCCCAAATATGAATAATTAATAAAGTTTTCTTAAAGTTTGAAATCAGATTCACTGTGACAATGTCAAGCTGAATTTAGTTAATTTTAAAATATTTGAATATATGAATATATATATGAATATAAATTCAGTTTGTCTTAAATATTAAAAATATGAAATGCGTAAAGGTGAAACATTATTTCAAGTTTCAGGTCTGTGCTGATAGATCAGCTGATCTGTGAATCTTCATGTGACCCATCTGTGCCACCTGGTGGATGCAGTAGATCAAACAGTTTATTAATTAAAGTTGTTTGAATATTGAAGACTTCATTTGAAAATTCAAATATTTTTATTCAGTAGAAACAGTTTTAATGACACACAGAACGAGACCAAAGACCAGGACAAAGAGGTCTTTGTGTCTGATTCTGTCTGGGCCGCCTGTCACCTCATCGTGCCCTGAAGGAGGAACTCCCTCCACCCTCCTCCACCTCTGTGTCATGAGGACTGAGGCTGAGGAGGACTGTAGAGGTCTGAGGAGGACTCAGAGGCTGTGCTCAAACCCGGTCTGGTCTGGTCCGGTCCAGCTGCTCAGTTGTCTCCTTAGGCTCCTCAGGTGTTTACATTTGTAACTCGACTGAATTTCTTTAATTAGAGACACGAGTAACAAGCTACCTGAAGGAGTGTGTGTGTGTGTGTGTGTCACATTAACATTAGTTTCCCATCTGTTTTATCAGTGTCACAGGGAAACCCCTCACAGATGACAGAGACCCTTTAACCTTTATTCAACACATTCTAATGTCTGTCAGCATCCTCTTCTCCTCTGCCATCATGTCCACAGAGTCCGGTTACACAGCCCGCTTGCCTAACTCCGGTTCTGGCACGACACCGGCTTGGCTCCAAGTCAGCATCTCTGTGCTAACATTAACAAATCCTAACAGCAGCTAGCATGCTGAGCTAACATACTGAGCTAACAGCGGCTACAGTAGCAGCAGGTGACGTCACTGTCCTTCAGTAAACTGTACATCAGTTCAGGCTCTGGGTTTCCGGTAAAATGCGGACTGCAGCACGGAGTGGATCCGGGTGGCGCAGCTCGTGGAGCGGGGACATGTTCAGACTGAGGCTCAGGATCAGCCGCGTGCGCACAGATCAGCGCACGGAGCAGGTAATTGAAATGGCGCGTTTGGCCGCGAGCTGCGGGAGGAGCACGGTGCGTGACGAGAGACGTCATTTGGCTTCAGAGCCGGAGGCATGTTTGATGTTTGAGCAGGCGGGGGACGGTGGAGGAGGACGGTGTGCTGAGCCCGGGAACACGGCTCGTCTGGAGGTCTGATGGAGGTCTGGTGGAGGTCTGATGGAGGTCTGTGGGTGGAGGTCTGATGGAGGTCTGGTGGAGGTCTGGTGGAGGTCTGGTGGAGGTCTGATGGAGGTCTGGTGGAGGTCTGATGGAGGTCTGGATGGAGGTCTGATGGAGGTCTGATGGAGGTCTGGTGGAGGTCTGATGGAGGTCTGATGGAGGTCTGGTGGAGGTCTGATGGAGGTCCGGGTGTCTGGATAAACCTCTTTGTGGTTGTTGAACAGAGCGCCGCCTCCCTGAAGCCTCACCCCGGGCCCTGGGGGTCTGAAGGGGTCTGACGGGGTCTGACGGGCTCCGGGCGGGAATCCTCCGCCCTCCTCTCTGTCGGGGAGGCGGACTCGGTCAGGCTCGTTCTGCCTCTCTCTCTCTCTCTCACACACACACACACACACACACACACACCGGAGAACAGCGAGGACGTGAAGCGCACACTAGCCGGTATCCTGAACACTTTACAGCCGGGACGGAGCAGCCAGACGCGGGTCTCCATGTCGTCAGTGTCGGTGTCCTCTCAGGTAAGGCCGCGGAGCATCACGGGAGATTTAACGTGAACTTTACGTTTAAAATCGTAGAAAATGTTCGGTTCGTCGGTGTTGGTCGGTTTGAGCAGACACGAACCGACTTTTTCAACTAAACTGGAACTTAAACTTCCTCCGCCGCTTCCTGCCGCCTCATGCCGCAGCAGGAGCTCGAATCCCGGGATGAACGTCAGAGAACACCGCGAGGAGGACTCAAACAAAAGAGAAGAGCCGTAACATCAGTCAGCCGATGAGCAAGGCACGTTCAGGGTTTGAATCTTTGCACCGGTCCGATCTCCATCCTAACCTGATCGGAACCAGGCAGGTTCGTCTGGTTTAAAGCGGTCACGTGACTGGTGAATGTCTTATTTTGAAGGTTTCAGGTCTAACTCCTTCCTTCCAGAGAGCGGAGCTGCCTGTCAGTTTACCCCGAGGCAGCGCGCCGCCCGCGGGCAGAGGCTCTCTGCGAGCACGCCTCCTGCTCCTCCAGCTCCGGGGAGGGGCCTCAGTGATGCCCCGGAGCCCTGGTTCATCACTGAGGCCCCTCATGAATATTACATCGGTCTGTATGACCCGAGACGACCCGAGTCACGTTCTGACCCGGTTCCGACCTGTTGTGTTCTGTGACGTCACAGGAGGGGCGGTGCTTGTCCAGGGTGTCTGTGAGCCGTTCTCCAGCGTCCCCCATGTCCGCTCAGGGCATCCCCTCACCGGCCCAGCTCACCAAGGCCAACGCCCCGGTCCACATCGACGTTGGCGGAACCATGTACACCAGCAGCTTGGCCACGCTCACCAAGTACCCCGAGTCCAGGTGAGTCCAGGTGAGTCCAGGTGAGCCCAAGATGACCCTTGTTCGTTCGTATGAATGCTGTTTGTGTTCCAGGATCGGCCGTCTGTTCAGCGGCGCTGAGCCCATCGTGTTGGACAGTCTGAAGCAGCATTACTTCATCGACAGAGATGGAGACATCTTCAGGTACATCCTCAACTTCCTGCGCACCTGCAGGCTGCTGCTGCCCGACGACTTCCAGGTAACTTCAAAATAAAACGCCAGAACATAAATAAAACGTTACAATAACACAAACACGTTTCTAGTTGCTTCCTGTTCCAGATTTTAAGTGCCATGACCTTTGACCTCAAACAGCTGTCTACTGATAGGAAGGTCGTTTGTCACAGGAAGTGACACGTGTGACACTGATTAAATCAAATAAAACAGTTCAGTTATTGTGAATATCAGCACAGTGTAACTGAACGGCCTCTGTAAGAGGGTCGTTCTCTTCTTGTCGTCATGGTTACAGCTCTCTAACCCCGCCCTCTCTCCTTCAGGACTTCCCCCAGCTGTATGAGGAGGCCCGGTTCTACCAGCTGACCCCAATGGTTCGGGAGTTGGAGTGCTGGCAGGCGGAGCGCGAGGCCCAGCAGGGCGGCGCTGGCCTGCGAGTGTCTGGTAGTTCGGGTCACGCCCGACCTGGGCGAGCGGATCGTGCTGAGTGGGGAGAAGGTTCTGATCGAAGAGGTGTTCCCTGAGACCGGAGACGTCATGTGTAACTCTGTGAACGCAGGCTGGAACCAGGACCCGACCCACGTGATCCGCTTCCCGCTCAACGGGTATTGCAGACTGAACTCTGTGCAGGTGAGCTCACATGACCGCGTCACGTGTCTCGTGACCATGTTTAAACATTTAGAAAACGTTTAGAAAAGTCGAGAGAACGCTAAGAGAACGTTTAGGCTATTTTCTACACAAGCGCACTGCATTTACTGGATAAAGAGAATTCGACACCTTATCTCGTAGTTATGGCACGAGGAAAGGTGCCACTTCGGTAAAAGATATTGGCAGATTCGATAACGATAACGTCTGTTGCGGCTTTCCAAATCCTTAAAGTCGCTAGAGAGGCTATCGTTAGGTCCTGTATATTTGTATGACGCGCTGGCGTTCAGAGAAGCTCGGCGAGTCCAGGTGAGTTTTAACGTGTTTAATGAAAAAACATTGCTGAAGTTTCCAGTTGAACAAAAAAAGCGGTCAACAAAAATTACGGCTACCTAACCTGCCCCTCTCCTCCCCAGTGCAGGTGACTCAGCCCCTAATATAACCTGTACCAGACCCAAACCAAACATCACCGTGGCAACCAGACCAAATAAATTAAACCCAGAATACTGACATACTGACAAGACTATCTGGCTCCTACAACGTCGTTAAAACAACCATAATAAGATAGACAACGAGCTGCAACCTAATGTTCATCAAAACGAGCCATCCTCTGAGCCGGCTGTGAGAGCAGGGACCAGCTACAGTCACCAAACTCACCACACACTTCAGATCTGTCTTTAAGACTTTGATCAGTTTTGATTGATGTTGAACTCACCTGATGATTGACCTGTCTCACCTGTCTTCAGGTTCTGGAGCGTCTCTTTCAGCGTGGTTTCGTCATTAGGGCGTCATGCGGTGGCGGCGTGGACTCGTCTCAGTTCAGTGAGTACATTCTGTGTCGTGACCTCAGGCTCAGTCAGTCCATCAGCACCGCCATCCGGATCAAACAGGAACCTCTGGATTGAGACCAGAACCAGAACTCTGACCACTGATGATGTAAATATTTGTATGATTCTGATGTTTGATCGTGTGGTTGAATAAGCTAATGTTTTTATAAATCCAATTTTTCTTTCTACGTTTGTTGAACGTTTCTTTAATGTTTGGTGTTGATAAAAACAACTTGCTGATTTTCATGATTTTCTTTATTTCAGATTTTTTTGCAAACGTACAAACAGTCTGTAAAATCATCATCGAATTCATTCAGAGTACCAAATATAAATATGACAACATCCTTCAACAGGGGCCGGGCCGGGCCGGCCGGGCCGGGCCCTGTACTATACATACATACATATATAAACACATTTAAACATACATGTTTATATAGTACAGGACACGGAGCAGAGGGCGGAGCTTCAGGTGATAAACCAAAAACTTTTTTTAAAAAACTGAAAACTTTATTACAACAAAGAGTCACATGATGTCAGAGTCACATGAGTTAAAACACGAACAGATTGCAGGAATGATGTGAAGCTAACGTTGTTAGCGTTGTTGAACGTAGCCTGAGTGAGTCATTGAAGAGCTGAAATTAAAACGGTCAGCCAGCGCTTAGCTTAGCATAAAGACAGTTCTGTTAGGCTGGTTCTGTCTAACCCAGTAAAACTACTGTTTGTTTGTCTTTATGCTAAGCTAAGCTAAATGTTTAAGTTTTGTGTGAACTGTTAAATTCTGTCGGCACACACACACACACACACATTAAAATTTTCTACAAGTTGATTGGTCGTCCCTCTGACAGACGACATGAAGCTCGTTAAAATGTGTCATTACTCAAACTTAAAAAACGTGATCATGTGACCTCACAGACGACCTGTGACCTCATAGATCTGTGACATCATGAGCGGCTCCAGAAAGAAAAGGATGAAGAGAGATGAGAGTCGAAGGCACCTGTTCAGGTACAGCGCTGGATGTCAGTTCAGTTTCAGACCTGCACATGATTCATGTCGACGTGTTTTATATCAAAACTGTTCATTAAAGTCAGTTCAGACCTCAGCTGCTCTCCAGATTTCTCAAGGCATTTCCAGGGTCTCCAGGTCTCTATTGCATGTGGATCACTGTCCATGTTGTGGACCTGCACTCAGCAGGTAGAGGGCCTGTTGCATTGTGGGTAATGTAGGCAGCGGGTCAATCACAGAGTGAGTTTACTTTTTGAATCTGACCATTCACGAGCCACCCTGACAGAGCTAACCTCTGATTGGACGAGAGTCAAAATGGAGGAAGCTATCATAGCTTGTTAGCTCTGCTGTCCCGTTGCTGACTGAGCTACGCTGAGGGCTAACAGAAAACTAAGGAGCTAAAATGAAGCTAAGAAGCTAACAGAGGGCTAACATGGTGCAAAGAAGCTAACAGGGCTGCTTTCTGTCTGTTCTTGGTGAAACAGTGAGCTAACCGCTAACCTGGCCATCTAACGGGTTAGTGGTTAGCTCACAAACTTAGCTGAGTGACTTCCTGTCTGAAGAGGAGGCTTCCTGTCTGGAGAACACCTGGAGGAGCCCTGAAACCGAAGCTGAGGGTTCAGATCTGACCCAGGACAACAGATCTGGGACTCCTGTCTGAGCGGTTCTGAAGAGGTGGAGCTTGAAGTCCAGTCTGTGATGTTCATCCTTATTTAAGCAGCGCCTTGTAGAGTGTTAGCGAGCGCGCTGTGGAGCGGTCCTGCTCCAGACAGAAGATGAAGTCCCTGAGGTTGACCCGAGTGATCCGCTGACGGAGCTGCTGACGGGACGAAGACGCCGCTGAGGAGCCCGAGCTCGAGCCCGAAGCCACCTGAGGGGGGAGACAGAGAGCGTGAGAGCTGGTCTGTGTGCTATGAGCTAACATCAGCGCGTGAGAGCTCCCACAGTCTTTAAGCGCCTCACTGAGTGCAGACCTGCAGAGATCACCATGACCCGGTTCTACCCTCCACGTTCTGACTTCTTACCTCTGATCCGGACGTGGCGCCACCTGGTGAGTCCATCTTGCGTTTCTTGCGCGGGCCAATGGCGGCAAGCGCCGTGAGGTTGGCATCTCGTTGTCTCATCTGAGCCAACTCCTGCTGCTGCATCTGAGACATGAAGGACACCACATCAGAACCTCAAAGGCCCGTTTGATCACATGTAGATCACATATTGATGTGATTGGCTGTCATGCTAAAGTACCTCTTTAGCCTTCTGCTTCAGTCGAGCCTGTTCAGGATCTTCCTGCCGCGCTCGACTCTGAAATTCAAACACGCGAGTCACATGATCAACTCCATACACACGAGTCACATGATCAACTCCAAACACACGAGTCACATGATCAACTCCAAACACACGAGTCACATGATCAACTCCAACACACGAGTCACATGATCAGATGATTATGATTATTGGTGGTTGGTTGATTATTGGTTACCTTGGCAGCCTTCAGCAGGATCTCTCTCTCCTGTTCATCTTTTCTTTGTTTCTCGAGTCTCTCCAATTGCTCAAAGAAACGAAGCTGAGAACGAACGTCTGACGTCTGTTCATGATGCTCTTCATCCTAAAGAGGAGGAGAGAGGAGGGAGGAGAGAGGAGGAGGTTCATACGTCTCTACAGCTGCACAGAGTACAGACTGAAACATAAGTGCGTGTGTGTGTGTGTGTTTTGTTACCTTTCCTCCATCTGTGCGATGTTGAGCCACAGCTGAAACTTTCTCCAACAGCGAGCGCAGTCTGGACTGAGTGGCGTGAGAGATGAAGTTCACAACCTCCAGAGGAACCTCGCTCACCCCAAGCTTCTTAGCTGAAGACCACAGACGACAACAACACGTAGACAACACGTCAACAACACGTCAACAACACATCGACGACACGTCGACGACACATCGACGACACGTAGACGACACGTAGACGACACGTAGACGACACGTAGACGACACGTAGACGACACGTCGACGTTCTGTACCATCAGGTTACGGATCTCTCCATAGGACTCAATAGGATCAGACCAAGCACCTCCTCCTGGACATTAGAGGGGCTGTGACACTCTCAGTGACACTCAGGTGAGCTTACCTGTGTCCAGGATGCGGCGGTGCAGCAAGCCGGTGGGCAGGAAGGACTCATCTTTACACGAGCGGATCTTCGTGCCGACGAGCTCTGAGCTGGTCGCCAGGATTCGAGCGTTTTCCTCGTTCAGGTTCACGCCGGCCATGGACGCAACGTCATTGATGTCATCATCATCTCTGAGTTAGAGGGGGCAGAGCAAATGTGTTTCAGATGTCAGTGACAGACAGGAAGTAAACGTTTCATATTTATGTTTAATTTGTTCATCACCTGAAGGTCCCGCCTCCCGGGTCGCTCAGCTTCTTTTGATTGGCCTGAGCTGCCAGGTGAATCGGACTTTTACCGATGACAGCTGTGGGTCCTCGTATGAGCGTACCTGAAGACAAACACAGAGTCAGACTCATCTCTGACTCTCATTGGTCCACACAGACTCATCTCTGACTCTCATTGGTCCACACAGACTCATCTCTGACTCTCATTGGTCCACACAGACTCATCTCTGACTCTCATTGGTCCACACAGACTCATCTCTGACTCTCATTGGTCCACACAGACTCACCTTGAGGTCTGAGAGTCTGACTGAAGACGACAGGCGTCCGGGTCTGTACGGTCTGGACTCCGGTTCTGCCCACAGCCTGCACACAGATCAGAATCAGGGTCAACAGCAGCAGCAGAACCAGGTGTGGTTCTGGTCAGGTTCTGGTCAGGTTAGGTTTAGGTCTAAGTCTGGGTCTGGTCTGTACCACAGTGTTGGTGAGCGGCGGGTTCAGTCTGACGGTGCTGGTTGCCGGGCTGATGGGCAGTCTGGGCCGGATGGCGGTGGCGGTGACAGAGCCGGGGGCGGCGAGGGGTGGAGCCGAGGTGCTGGGCGTGACCAGAGACTGCTGACTGCTCAGCAGAGACTGACGCAAGGCGGGGAGGCTTTTCTGTGGACGACACGTCAGCTGATCAGTTCTCTGTGTACAAATACTCTGGTACCTGATAAAGCACTGCATCAGTCTACAAGGAACAGCAGTAACAGTAACTCAGAGGAATACAAAATACTGAATGACTACATGGTAGTATTTGTAGTATTGGTAGTATTGGTAGTATTTGTAGTATTGGTAGTATTTGTAGTGTCAGTGAGGCGTACCTTGAGGAAGGGGATGAGGTAGGGCTGTGGGGAGGACTTGAGCTCAGCCTGCAGCCGAGTGGTGAACTCCTCAGGCTCAATCTTAGCGTCCTGAAAGACACACAACAGCAGATCAGACCAGATCAAACCGGATCAGATCAGACCAGTTTAAACCAGCATAAAAACTAGTTTATGCCAGTAGTAATCAGTATATAACTGGAATAAGGTGTAGGAAGGTGTAGCGGCTCACGAGCAGGTCCTGGACGAGGGCCTTCACATTCTTGGAGGTATCTGGGGAGGGCGAGTTGTGGGATGCCAGCTTGATGAGCGTGGCGAGGAAGTTCTTGCATTTCTTCACGTTTTCTTGCATTTCCTGTTGAGAAGAAGGCGTTAAAACCTACCAGTGTCTGATTATTTTTACAACAGGAAACAGAAAATGGAACTCCACCTGCGACACCACCGTCACTCTGCCGGTGGGCGTTGCTGGGGTGGCGGGCGTTGTGCTGGTCAGGGGCGTGGACAGGACGGGTTTGGCCATGGGTGTCCCCCCTGCTGTGATCACTGTCTGGGCCTTCTGGGGAGTGGTCATCTTCACCGACACCGCCGCGCTGCCGGGCGCAACCGTGATGGCCTTCTGGGATAAGACAGATGCCATCAGACAACGAAGCCACGTTCAATTCACCACAAAGAGGATGTGACATCACTGTGACATCATTGACCTAGGTCAGAAACATTTAACAACATCCTGCCGAGTGATGACACAGGAAACAGGAAACACACCTGTACAGCAGTTGTGGAGGGGGACTGAACCATTCTGGTCTGAGCGGGGGACGCCAGGCGGACAGTCTGAGGAGCCTGCAGACGAAAACACGTGAGGACGTCACAGCACAGCATCATGGGAGATCAGGTGACAAATGTAAGACAAAGAAAATAAACACAGTAGAATCTAATAGAGTTCAGTACAGTTTGGTAGAGTCCGATAGAGTCGTATACCGTTCCTACGTACCGTGGAAGCCCGGATTGTGGCCCCAGCCGTCGGGGTCGCCGGCCTCTGGGTGATGTTGGTCACTGTCTGGCCCTGCTGCGTCTTGGCCTGAGCCTGAGCCAGAACTTGCTGAGGGACCATGACGAGCTGACCCGTCTCTGTCCGGACAAGAACCATACCTGAGGGCGAAGGAAGCAGTCATGTGATGACATCATAGCAAGTCATCACATGATCAAACAACCAGATAAAAAAATGTCTGAACCTCCTGAAGTCAGACAAACTCTCTACACATCATATTAATGATTTATGATTATTGATTAGTAATAATTGACTCATCGTCCTGATGGATGAATAGGAAACAGGTGTGTCCCTCCTCAGGTGAACTCAGGTGAACTTCAGAGCACGAAGCTCGTCAGTATCCTCGTTAATGTTTCCTTGTGTCATCACTGTGATGTCTTTAAATCTTTCATCTGTCTGTCAAACTTTCAAATGGTTTGAGTTCTGCATGTGCAGATCGATAACCTGGTCCTGATCCACATCAAAGATCTGGATCAGAACCGGGTCAGACAGGAACAGTTGTGAGAAAAACATTGTCACGTCTCGTTTGGGCCGGCCAACAGCCTGAAACAAAAGAATCACGACTCATCGAATCGCAGCTTCAGTCAACAAACGAACACATGTGACATGATGACATCACTTCCTGTTGTAACCTTCAGTGTGCTGAAACAGAAACAGATTCTCACTGAGTCAGAGAGGAGTCCAAACACACGCCAGAGGACTCGGGTCTGAGAGGACTCGGGTCTGAGAGGACTCGGGTCTGAGAGGACTCGGGTCACTGACCTGAACTCTGTTTCTGTGGCAGCATGCTGAGGATTGTGGGAACCTTTGGACCGGTTCGGTCCTCTCTGGGAGAACTCAAAGGGGGGTCACAGTGACCCAGATGCTGGCTCACCTGGAGGCATGGTGAAGCCGGGTGGCAGCTGGATGGTGGTCTGCTGCTGAGGCCGGACCGCCAGCGACGGCTGAGGAGCGGCGGCTCTGGTCGAGCTCACCACCAGCCCGGGTCTCTGCTGCTGGATGGTCGTGGCCACCACGGCGCCCGGCGGCCTCACCTACAGTCACGGTGGGCTGGCTCACGCCGTTTACTGCAGGCTTCAGCCCTGCAGCGGCCGGGGTGACGGCGGCCGGGCTGGTCCCGGTCTGAGTCTGGCTGATGGGGGAGTGGACCGCCACAGGGGGGGGGGTGCTGGCCAGGATGACGGAACTCCCGGAGACGGGCTGGCTGGGCACCAACATCTTGGTGTGCATCAGAGGGGTGCTGTGGTTCACGACCTGAGAGCTGGAGGCTGACGGGGCGCCCGAGGTCACCAGCTGGGCTCCCTTTGGGTCCACCCCGTTCTGGGCCACCGGGCTGGGGTGCCTCTGCAGAGCTCCGGCGGGAGTCACCGTGGACTGAGGTACAGGAAAAGCGGGCTGTGAAGCCATGGAGGCGATGATGGTGGAGCTGCCGGCATTGACAGCAGTGATGACTGAGCCGGACCCGACTGAAGCGGGCACCGCGGCCGAGTTCACCAACTTCACGGCTCCGGCGCTGCCGTTCAAACTTTGCAGCCCGGGAGAGGCGGTCCGGAGAGCCTCCGCCGCGGGGACGATGGCGGCGCTGGGAGCCGCGCTCGAACCCAGGACGGCAGCCCGGTGGAAGCTAGCAGCCGCGGGCTGAGTGCTCAAAGTTACGGGTCCCGGTACCGGAGAAACCGCGGGAGGAGAGGTTCCAACTGTTTGCAGACCCGCTCCGGGGGTGATCACGGCTCCGGCGGCCACAGAGGAGGTAGAGGCGGTGAGAGTTTTGGCGGAGAGCGGCTCATTAGCGCCGGGTTCCTGGTTTAACCCCGCTTTTGGATGCCCTTGTTGCGGCTGCTCCAGAGACCCCACTTGATCGCGCACTTTCCCTGAGAAGTGGCTGCCGGCGGCCGGAGCTGCCTCCCGCTTCCCGTCGGTGTACGAAGCGGCGGGAAGCTTCCTGTCGCCGAGCTGAGACTCCAGAGAGCCGACCAGGTCGCTAACTGCTTTCTCATCCACCTCATTGAAGAGCATGTCCTCCAGTGGGTCGGAGGCTCCCGCCATCTTTGATGTCGGACCGTTGTGCAAATCGTATTTTAGAATGTACGCATGCGCGGAGGATCGCCGTTGTTTTCAAGCGTAGAAATAGAAACAAGTAGATCCGACGTCAAGCTCGCGGCGCTACGTACAGGTGTAAAACTGCAGGTAAACACACGTCACTGCCGGCCGCGGCCAAACAGAGAGGTGGCGAACTAATGACGTCATCAACTTTAGGTTTGATCTCGATTTTGACGGTGGTTACCATGGTAACCGACAGATAAAACCACGATCATGGTTTTATTAATGAACACAGTAACAGAGTAATAGATTACAGTGGTTTGAGTACTCTCTCGCGCTCGCGCGCTGTGTTTCTCTTCTATGTCGCGCAGATCTAGGTCTCACGGAGCAGCGTAATCCCGCGAGATCCCCAGTTCCCGTTAGCCCCCGCGCTCACAGCCATTCGATGGAGGCTGCGGTAGCCATGTTGTAGCCGCGAGAGCAGCGAGTTGATGTCAAAACACAACCCGCAGAACTTCCGCTGTACGAGTCGGTACCGCTGAGCGCACGGTTCGGACGAGCCGTCTTTCGTGTTCCGTGTTCGGACCGCAGACTTCCAGAAGGCATCATGAGCGGCGGGACGCCGTACCTGGGCAGTAAAATCAGCCTCATCTCGAAGGCCGAGATCCGCTATGAAGGCATCCTGTACACCATCGACACCGAGAACTCCACCGTGGCTCTGGCTAAAGGTAACGGCTAACGGCAGCTAGCAGCGGGCTGTGCACAGGATCAAACATAAAGAAAACACACAGACTTCATTGTTATAATTACAGCGCTCAAGTTTAATTAGACAAACACATTAACAACGTTAGCATGCTACTGTGAGCTAACAGGCTAATGCTAGCATTCCATAGAGTTACCATTAGAGAAAGCTAGCATGCTACTTAAAGCTAACACATAGATATAAAACAAACATGGCGGCCTGTAGGTGAACACACGGAGGCTCGTGACCGTTCACCTGTGAGCTACGTGAGTCAGCTAACGTTAGCACGGAGCAGGTAAACAGACGCTAACGGACAGTTTAATCACCTGTCTCATTTACTCATGAAGCAGCTTCAGGTGTGTGACGTCACTGAGTGCGCACTCATATCACCTGTTGGCCGACTGATTATGACGTCAAAGTTTAATGACATTGATCCTGTGAGGGGGCGGAGCATAATCAGCTCAGGGAAAAACACAAAACATGACCCCTGGTTCTGATCCCTCTCTGTCTCAGTGCGTTCCTTCGGTACCGAGGACAGGCCAACGGACCGACCCATCCCGCCTCGCGATGACACGTTTGAGTACATCATCTTCAGAGGAAGTGACATCAAAGACCTGACAGTGTGTGAGCCGCCAAAACCAACCTGCTCTCTGCCTCAGGACCCGGCCATCGTCCAGGTATGTCTCAACCGTGTGTGTGTGTGTGTGTGTGTGGGCCCAGTCCGGTTCAGTCTAATAGAGCCTCCTGTCTCCCCTCCAGTCGTCCATGAGCTCCAGCTCCTCGTCCTCTGCCGCCGCTCCCACCCCATTCCAGTCCACCGGTTCTTATGGGCTCTTCAATCGGGCTCCGGTTCCTGCCTACAACCAGTTCAGTGCCAGTCCACTGGTGTCCCCCCAATTTGGACCAGTCGGTATCGGTGAGTACACTTTGGGTCATGATGTTCTGGTTCTTCTGGGCCTGACGTCCAAGGGTCCAGAGTCTCTTTGTGGCTCCTGGAACACGTGAGTCATGCCACAGAATCAGAGGAGGTCCAGCCTGCGGCCCGGGGACCAGCTGAGGCCTTCAGGCTCCTCCTCCACATGCATCCTGATTGGTTAACTCATGTAGTGACCCGCTTTCTTTCAGTCCAATCACAGTGTTGCATACAAGTGTGTACAGCCTCTTAACAGTTGAGGGCTAATTATATTATTAATGACTAAATTAATCAGTTGTTCTGGTTCTGGTTCCTCCTCAGGTCGCAGCAGCCCCAGTCTGGATCCTCTGAGGAAGAGCCCCACTCTGGACCAGGTGATCCAAACCACCCCGTCGGCCCCAACCACTGCCAGCACGGCACCGGGCCTGGGACGCAGGAGCCCTGCCCATGGACGCACGGCCCAGTCCGGCACTGGTCAGAGTGGTCCGAAGGTCCAGCACCAGGACAGCGTGGACACTCGGAGGGGTGAGACAGTCAGGGGCTGGTCTGCACCCCGAACCATCTCTGCTGTAGATAGGGCCCCCCCCTCTGTCTTTAGCCAATCAGGTGAGACCTCAGACACCCGCAGCACACCTGACCTGATCTGTGCTGCTCGTTACACATGTTCGATTTCTGCCTCATTCCTGAGCACGACGGGCTCTTAGGGCAGGAAGTGTTAATGTGTAATTAATAATTTGCCTCATTACCTGAGTATGTCAGCACGCCTGCTAACCAGCCAATCAGAGGACTTCAAATTTCCAGCTCTGGTTCTGTGAGGAAGGGTCAGCAGTCAGGAGAACCGGGTCAGGTTTGGACACTCAAGACTAGCGTTAGCGTGCGTACTTAATGCTAACATGATGCTAACCTGATGCTAAGATATTAGCATGTTAACCATGACGTTGTTTAACTTTTTATTGAAACATGAGACAAGTCTGAGCAGAGCTGGACCAACGCATCACGGAAAGTTTGAGACGAGTTCTCGTTAATTAACTTAACGAACGTTGAGGGAATGAGGCACGAACAGCTGACTCATCTGAATGTAATGTTTTGTTCCAGCGGTCACATTAGAGTGTCTGAAGGTCGCACTGAGCGTGTGCGCCGTGCTCAGCTGATGTTCATGACTCTATTGTTGTGGACTTTAACACTGTTCCAGGCTCAGACGGCTCCAAACTGTCCAAACCAGAGTGTGAGCCAACTCGAGGTGAAGCCAGAGACAGTAAACGATCCTCAGGTCAATCCTCCTCTGATCCATCCGACCAATCAGACTGCATGCTCTCCTCTGGGCTCCCATCATGCTTCTGGGCTCCCATCATGCCTCTGTGACGTGTTTTCTTTGCTGCTCACGTGTGTGCAGATTGACATGTTGTTCATGTCAATGGACTCTGATGATGATGATGTTCCTCCATGTTTGATTTGTTGCTAACATCTGAAGCTAAGCTAACTGAACCATTGTGCTTTGGTCACGCCCTCGTCTGTTGCCATGGCGTTTGTTTCCTGTTTATAATCAGACAGCTGACGTTTGTTGTTGATCTCTCACTCAGTGGCTGCCGGAGCACCAGCTAACCGGCGTGGACGAGGAGGCGGACACCGCGGCAGAGGACGCTTCAACATTCGGCGAGATGGCCCAATGAAGTTCGAGAAAGACTTTGACTTTGAGAGCGCCAACGCTCAGTTTAACAAGGAGGAGATCGACCGAGAGTTCCAGAGCAAGCTCAAGCTCAAAGGTAACGTTAACTTAGAGACGTGTTAGCAGAGACACCAACGTCCATCTTAGAGACATGTTCATATTCAGACACGTGTGTGTGTTGTTGACTCAGATGAGAAGAGCGAGAAGGCAGAGAAGGCGTTGAACGGCGAGGATAAAGGTGACTCTGGCGTGGAGACTCAGAACAGCGAGGGGAACGCCGACGAGGAGTGCGACCCGCTCGGTCCAAACTGCTACTACGACAAGTCCAAGTCTTTCTTTGACAACATCTCTTGTGATGACACCAGGTGAGTCCATCAGCCACTGTGTCAACGCTTGTTTAACGTTAGGGCAACGTTCCTTCAGTGATGTCTGTTTACTCTTCATCAGGAAGGCTAACGAAAAGTCAGGAGGCTCTGCGTTCCCGCGGTGAGTCTGACCATGTGACTGTATGACATGAACGAACTGGTGTGTGTGTGTGTGTCTGGACTGTCTGTGTCTCTCTGTCCGTCTGTCCGTGTGTGTGTGTGTGTCTCTCTGTCCGTCTGTCTGTGTGTGTGTGTGTCTCTCTGTCCGTCTGTCTGTGTGTGTGTGTGTCTCTCTGTCCGTTTGTCTGTATGTGTGTGTGTGTCTCTCTGTCCGTCTGTCTGTGTGTGTGTGTGTCTCTCTGTCCGTTTGTCTGTGTGTGTGTGTCTCTCTGTCCGTCTGTCTGTGTGTGTGTGTGTCTCTCTGTCCTTGTGTGTGTGTCTCTCTGTCCGTCTGTCTGTGTGTGTGTGTGTGTCTCTCTGTCCGTCTGTCTGTGTGTGTGTCTGTGTCTCTCTGTCCGTCTGTCTCTCTGTCCGTTTGTCTGTGTGTGTCTCTCTGTCCGTTTGTCTGTGTGTGTCTCTCTGTCCGTCTGTCTGTGTGTGTGTGTGTCTCTCTGTCCGTTTGTCTGTGTGTGTGTCTCTCTCTGTCTGTCTGTCTGTGTGTGTGTGTGTGTCTCTCTGTCTGTCTGTCTGTGTGTGTGTGTGTCTCTCTGTCCGTTTGTCTGTGTGTGTGTCTCTCTGTCCGTCTGTCTGTGTGTGTGTGTGTCTCTCTGTCCGTTTGTCTGTGTGTGTGTGTGTCTCTCTCTGTCCGTTTGTCTGTGTGTGTGTGTCTCTCTGTCTGTCTGTGTGTGTGTGTGTCTCTCTGTCTGTCTGTCTGTGTGTGTGTGTGTGTCTCTCTGTCCGTCTGTCTGTGTGTGTGTGTGTCTCTCTGTCCGTTTGTCTGTGTGTGTGTGTCTCTCTGTCTGTCTGTCTGTGTGTGTGTGTGTCTCTCTGTCCGTTTGTCTGTGTGTGTCTCTCTGTCCGTCTGTCTGTGTGTGTGTGTGTCTCTCTGTCCGTTTGTCTGTGTGTGTGTGTCTCTCTGTCTGTCTGTCTGTGTGTGTGTGTGTCTCTCTGTCCGTTTGTCTGTGTGTGTGTCTCTCTGTCCGTCTGTCTGTGTGTGTGTGTGTCTCTCTGTCCGTTTGTCTGTGTGTGTGTGTGTCTCTCTGTCCGTTTGTCTGTGTGTGTGTGTCTCTCTGTCTGTCTGTGTGTGTGTGTGTCTCTCTGTCTGTCTGTCTGTGTGTGTGTGTGTCTCTCTGTCCGTTTGTCTGTGTGTATGTGTCTCTCTGTCCGTCTGTCTGTGTCTCTCTGTCCGTCTGTCTGTGTCTCTCTGTCTGTCTGTGTGTGTTGTTGTTTCATGGTCATTGTATTAAAGTTGTTCTTCCTGCAGTGAACGGAGGCAGACATGGGCTGAGGAGAGGAGGATGAACGCCGAGACCTTCGGGATTCCTCTTCGTCAGGGTCGAGGACGCGGCGGTTACCGTGGACGTGGTGGGATGGGCTTCCGTGGAGGGCGGGGTCGCTCGGCCAGCAGGGGGTCCTTCGGGCTGCCGCAGGGAGGCGGTGGCTTCAGGGGAGGATACAGAGGAAACCAGGCCGGACGAGAGTTCGCTGACTTATCAGCATACAGGGTAAAGATCATTAACAAGCTTTTATTAGTGCTCGTTTGAATATGCAAATTACAGCAGACTCGTTATTTATTCATGAAGTTTGTTGGTTCAGTCTAAGAAATTACTTTTCAAGGATGAGTTAGAAAGTCTAACGTGTCTCTAACGTGTCTCTAACGTGTCTCTAACGTGTCTGTTTGTGTTGCAGAAGGACAACAAGGTGTCGGCGTAGTGTGGGGGCGGAGCCTTTGCTCAGGTGGACGGTCTTCAGATAGTTTGAGTTGCTCTTTGTTGACTAAAATATTGAAGATTGTCTAGTTGTATATTTGTCACCAGCACTGGGGTCGACCACTCGACACGTGACGGAAACAACACAAAGAAGAATGATGACGCAGTTTATCAGACAAACCTGTGAATGGTTCAAATATTCACAGCTCTACACCTCCACCTGACCACGACCACGATGAAGACGACAATGATGATGTTTGTTAGGAGCTCTTTGACTCACATAGCTTTATTTGTGGATGAGGTCCAGTATATCCTGTTAGTTCAGCACCAGAACAGCCTGCTGGGTCACTCACCTTTCTAATGTTTTTCTACTTTCCATCAACGTTCACGCCGTCTCAGCCTCTCTCCGCCGTGTTTGTGATGTCTCCCTCCGTCGGCAGACGGCATTTCTTCACTCAGTTTAACTTTAACATTAATGTAGGCCAACGTCCACACGAGTCACATTTCACTTTCTCTGACTCGTCAGTGGCTCTGACTCATTGGACTTTGCTCCTCCGTCTTTCTTGAAGCTGCTTCAGGTCGAGCTGCAGAGGAGACAGGTTTAAAATGTCTGAGTTCAAACATCAGTGTCATTGTTAAAGACAAACATTTGTCGGAGTTTAAAGTCCAGCAGCGAGCTGAGTTCACCTCTTACAAACATTTTGTTTTGTTCTTCAGGCATTTTAAAGTTTCTGTTGTTTCATTAAACACACTAATTAATTAAATTAAAGACGAGTTCGTCGACCCACCTGCTCAGCTGATCACCTGACCACTGCGGTGCTGCTTAACAGCCTGCTAACGCTACAGGAAGTGATGTCATCTGCATACTACAAAAAGGAGCTCGCTGTCACATGTAGCAACATAGTTTTCTAGGAATATACCTCTTTAGAGGTTCTGAAGGACTGGACGGGTCTGATGGTTGTGTTTTAATATTCAGAACTCTGAGGGGTTCTGATCCAGATGTAGAGGTTTTTTCTTGTTGGTCTGTCCTGACATGACAAAGTCAGACATGATGATTTAAGATCGGGTCAAACAGAGCCAGCTCGGTCCATTTGGACCTGGTTCTGAGTGTCTTGTTCAGTTTGAAAATGTCCAAAAGTTGAATGAGATTCTGTGTCAACCCAGTTAAACACCTGAGAATGTTGATGAGGTTGAAGCGTGACGATGAACGTACGGGTTAGAACAAAGAACCATCGGGCTCAGTTTGCTAAATAAAAAGATCCGTCTTAAACTTAAACAACTGAATGAGGAGAAAAGATCAAAGAGTGAACTAGTTAATGAATTTATCCAGGAAATCACCAGGACGATGACGGTTCCAGTTCTGGGGTGTTCTGGTTGCCTGAAAGCTTCTGGCTGTTGACATGTCAGGACTGATTTGGTCCAGGACAGAGATCAGGTTCTGATGGTGGTTCTGGGTGAACTGGATCAGAGGGGCAGGTGATGGTTATGGCTGCAGGGTAAATACCAGGCAACAGCTGCTTACCTTAGGTTAGCTTAGCATTAAGACTTGAAACAGCTAAGCTAACATGTTACTGAACTTCCTGTTCAGCTTCCTGTGGGTGGAGCTAAGAGCCTCTGAGGTGTGACAGTGGGCGGGGTAAATATTTAAAGGAGCCTTCATCAGGTCCAACAGGTGTTGCAAACTAACATGACACTACACAATGCTCAGCAGTGATGTTACCATGATGATGGTGAACAGGTGATAGCAAGTTGATGTTGCAAAAAGTGGAGCGAGCATCAACAGGAAACAGTTTGTCCTCCAGCTTCCTGTCTGTGGAGTCACGTGTGTTTGAAGCCAGCATGGCGTCCTCTGTGGGCCTCAGTGACTTTTTATTAAAGATGATAATAAACTGTTCATTACACAACGACTACGAGTCATCTGTGAGGGAGGGAGAGGAAGGATGGATGGAAGAGTCTCTGTCACTTCATGTGTGAATGAACCTGAACAGCCTGACTGACAGACTGGACGACATGTTGTCCTCTAACAGAACCCTGAGCAGCTGCTAACAGGCTGACGCTTTCAGATCCAAAGAAAAACTCCAGTTGTTCAGTTCAGTTTTATTTCTATAGCTCCATATCATAACTTCAGTTATCTCATGACACTTAAAAAAATATATACATATATTTGTTATTTGAACCACAAACCACAGGTCGGACCTGAGCCCTGGGCTGCCACAGCAAGGACCGAGCCATTGCACATGGGGCGGCCGCTCCAACTGAGCCAAATGACACCTCAAAAAACTTCCTTTTAACAGGCAGAAACTTTGAACAGGTCCAAGCTCATTGGTAGACATCCACCACGACCGGTTGAGTTAATGATCGAATGGGAGACAGACACGGATGCACAGCAGCAGCCACAATCCATGAGAACCTGCTGGACGAGAGAGAGCACAGAAACTCCAGGTAGAAGTTTAGTTAGTAACATGCACTAATGAGACAGATATGTTTACAGATGGAGAGAGTTTTCAGTATAGGGAGATGTGACTACATCTTCAAGCTGGAGCTGGAGGCCAGGGTGATCCTGTCTAAGGTAGCCAAGTCTCTGGAAAGAGAGTTTCTGAAGTGTTTGGGTCCAATTACAAGAACTTCAGTTTTATCTGAGTTCATTGTAGGTCATCCAACTTTTTATATCCCTAAGACATGCTTGGAGTTTAGTTAACTGATTGGTTTCATCAGGCTTGATTGATAAATATAATTGGGTGTCGTCAGCATAACAATGGAAGTTAATGGAGTGATTCCTAATAATGTTCCCTAGAGGAAGCATATATAGACTGAATAGAAGTGGCCCTAGTACAGAACCTTGTGGGACTCCATGATAGACTTTGGTATGCATGGAGGATTCATCATTGACGTGAACAAACTGAGATCGATCTAAGAAATACGACTTGAAACCAGCTTAGGGCGGTTCCTTTGATGCCAATCTGATGTTCCAATCTCTGTAAAAGAATTTGATGAAGGTCGATGGGAGAAAAACAGTCTAAATATGTATCAGGTGTTACAGCTGTTTCCAAACTTGCTGTATCAGGATGCAGATCAGTGCCAGTCGAAGGAAAGGCATGATGTATTTAGTCTCTAATAGTAATTTTATGATTAAAGAAGCTCATGAAGTCATTACTAGTTAGACCCAGAGGAGTAGATGGGTCAATAGAGCTGTGGTTCTCTGTTAGCCTGGCTACAGTGCTGAAGAGAAACCTGGGGTTGTTCTTGTTTTCCTCTATTAAAGAAGAGTAGTAGGCTGTTCTGGCATTACGGAGAGCCTTCCTGTAGGTTTGAAGATTATCTTGCCAGACTAAGCGAGATTCTTCCAGTTTAGTGACACATTTAAGTTCAGATTTACGTGCCACTTGCTTTAATTTGTGAGTCTGCTGGCTGTACCATGGTGCTAACCTCCTGTTTAATTATCTTCTTGAGAACATATGATGTGTGATGTCAGCATTTGTGCACAGGTGTACAGGGTGTAACCACGCCCCCTGTGCCAATCACAGGAAGTCAAGGTGATCCACAGAACATCTGGGGTGTGGTCCAAAAGTCAGTTCTGCTTAGGAACCTCCACCTTCTCCCTCACTGAGTGAAATGAGCTTTAGTCTTGTGTAAGTGTTATTATATACGTCATTATTCATCACGCGCTGTCATTGGCCCTGCTCGGCCTCCGTATGAGTGTGTCCGTGCGGTGCGCAGGCTCGGCGGTGATTGGTGCAGAGCGGTGTGACCGGCTCCGCCCCTCCAGAGGACAGGCTGACACCACGCGAGACACACCGGAGACCGAGCAGACGTGCACACACCTCGACACGGACCCGGAGACTCCGCCATGGCGCTGACTAACGACCCCGCGTACAAGAAGCTGGAGCAGTGGTACAAGGCGCACGCGGGCAGCCTGAACATGAGGGCCATGTTCGAGTCCGAACCGGACCGCTTCAGCAGGTTCAGGTGGGAGACACGGCGCGAAGATGATGATGATGATGGAGGTGATGGAGGTGATGGAGGTGGGCAGGATGCTGCAACCTCCTCTAACCGTGTGGCCTTCAGGCTCCGCCGTAGATCTCAGTTCTGACCCGTGAACTCATCAGTTTGTTCCGCTTCCTGTCAGATTCACAACAATCTCCGTCCCGTTTAGTGACAAGGTCACCGACCAGAACCGGCCGATACCGGCCGCTCTGCTCCTCCACCTCACCTCCGTCCCTCCCCGGTCTGTCCCTCCTGTTGGCCGTGCACAGTGTCCGTCCCGTCAGGCCTCCGGTCCGGTTAACTCAATCATTGAGCTAATGTTAGCTGGCGTGCTAATGTCACGGCATCCATTCTCGGACAGCCGAGCTCGCGTTTTATTTCCGTGTAACAGGTTATTTCAAAAATGTTTAATTAGACTTCAAATAATCAGGAAACTCTCCAAACTGCTAACGGAGGAATTATCCTGTTAGTGACATCAGGACGTTTGACCAGGTTAAGTCACCTCACACGGCTCCATAGCGTTCAGATAACGTTCAGATAACGTTTGTGTAACTATTGTGTAACGTGTCATTTGTGTTCAGTGGCTACAGAGCAGCTAGCTCATGCTAACGCTGAGTCAGGTGAACTGTTAAACTCTGTTAGCTCTGTTAGCATGCTAACGGCAACCTGTTAGCACGGCGCCTGTCCGATAATGGACGCTCCGTGTTCGGGACAGGTCCCCGGGCTCGGCCCGGCTCGGTTCTGACATCACTCACTGTCAGATCTCTAATCGAACCCGGGGTGAGCGAGCCTGTCAGAGCCGGGACCGGCAAGCTGCTGACGGAGGGTGGAGGAGGGTGGAGTACGTGCCCTGAGACACATCCTCCTCCTCCGAGGAGTGTCCACCGTCAGCCAGTACTACGAATAATACTCCATGTGAACTGCCTCAGCCAATCAGGACGGAGACTGTATTACTGTAGTACTACACACAGTACATGTTGTATTATTACACACAGTACATGTTGTATTATTACACACGGTACATGTTGTATTATTACACACAGTACATGTTGTATTATTACACACGGTACATGTTGTATTATTACACACAGTACATGTTGTATTATTACACACAGTACATGTTGTATTATTACACACAGTACATGTTGTATTATTACACACAGTACATGTTGTATTATTACACACAGTACATGTTGTATTATTACACACAGTACATGTTGTATTATTACACACAGTACATGTTGTATTATTACACACGGTACATGTTGTATTATTACACACAGTACATGTTGTATTATACACACAGTACATGTTGTATTATTACACACAGGACATTTTGTATTATTACACACAGTACATGTTGATATTATTACAACACAGTACATGTTGTATATTACACAAGACATGTTGTATTATTACACACAGTACATGTTGTATATTACACCACAGATACCTGGTGTATTATTACAACAGTACATGTTGTATTATTACACACAGTAAAATGTTGTCTTACTGCACACAGTACATGTTGTATTATTACACACAGTACATGTTGTATTATACACACAGTACATGTTGTATTATTAACACAGTTAATGTTGTATTATTACACACCACAGGTACATGTTGTATTATTACACACAGTACATGTTGTATTATTACACACGGTACATGCTTTTGAAATCCTTGAAAGTATCCTGGAAACTGGAGGTCATTGAGCAGAGCATGGAGGAGGACAGGCTGCGTTCAGTGAGGGAAACTGAAGGTCCTGGAAAAGTCCTGGAATATTCCTTGAATTAGATGTTTAAGAATGTGTGTTAACCCTGTAAGTCTGACTGAACATCAGTTAATGTGATTGATGATCTGTGTGTGTGTGTGTAATAGATTACTTTAAAGTGTTGCAGTAACGTTATTTTAATGTTGCTCTGATGTTCCTTACAGCACGACTCTGAACACGGATGACGGACAGATCCTGCTCGACTACTCCAAGAATCTCATAAACGAGGAAGTGCTGTCCATGCTGCTCGCCATGGTAACACACACACACACACACACACACACTGAAACTTAAACAATGAAACAGGAAGATTTCCACACTTTTATTTTGAAAGAGATTTCCACACTTTTATTTTGAAAGAGATTTCCACACTTTTATTTTGAAAGAGATTTCCACACTTTTATTTTGAAAGAGATTTCCACACTTTTATTTTGAAAGACCTGTTATCTGTTTCAGTTCATGTGTGGAAACATGGAGGCCTCTGAACATGCAACACGCCATGAGACACGCTGACACAGTGCACACTAACATGTTCTGTGTTGATGGTATGTTCTGTGTTGTTGGCGTGTTGACAGGCGAAGTCTCGTGGTGTGGAGGAGGCCAGAGAGAAGATGTTCTCTGGAGAGAAGATCAACTTCACTGAGGTACAAACACGCACACACATGAAGCTATTCAACATGTTACATGCATACAGCAGCTCTTCTCTGATTGGACAGTTCGTGACGCCTGTTGATGTCATGAGCAGTGTTCTTGTAACATTAGTTTAACATTTGGTATGAACTCTGCATGAACTCAGCTGACCGACCCGTTATCAACCGAGTCAGAACAAACCAACAAAGAACCAAAAACAGACCCTTAGACAACGTTTACTCTGTACACACTGTGTGTGTTGTGTAACATCTTCCTCAGTGACTCTGCAGTTTAAACACTGGCTGTGTCTCAATTCAGGGGCTGCATGCTTCGAAGGCAACTCCTTCTGTGGGTCCTTCGAAGGCGACTCCTTCTGAGGGTCCTTCGAAGGCGACTCCTTCTGAGGGTCCTTCGAAGGCGACTCCTTCTGTGGGTCCTTTGAAGGCGACTCCTTCTGAGGGTCCTTCGAGGTGACTCCTTCTGAGGGTCCTTCGAAGGCGACTCCTTCTGAGGGTCCTTCGAGGTGCCTCCTTCTGAGGGTCCTTCGAAGGCGACTCCTTCTGAGGGTCCTTCGAAGGCGACTCCTTCTGAGGGTCCTTCGAAGGCGACTCCTTCTGAGGGTCCTTCGAAGGCGACTCCTTCTGAGGGTCCTTCGAGGTGACTCCTTCTGAGGGTCCTTCGAAGGCGACTCCTTCTGAGGGTCCTTCGAGGTGACTCCTTCTGAGGGTCCTTCGAAGGCGACTCCTTCTGAGGGTCCTTCGAGGTGCCTCCTTCTGAGGGTCCTTCGAGGTGCCTCCTTCTGAGGGTCCTTCGAAGGCCGAGTCAACTGTTGTTAAATGAGACGGTCTAGCCTTCGAAGCTTTCCCTGGTTGCGTCGATCCCCTGAATTGAGACACAGCCCATGTCTCTGTGTGTTTGATGGTTTTTTGATTTCTACTTCCTCAAACTTTTTACTGTACAATAAAGCTTGAAAAGGCTAAAAAGAAAATCATCAGTACTAAGTGTGTGTGTGTGTGTTCAGGGTCGCGCCGTGCTCCACGTGGCGCTGCGTAATCGCTCCAACACACCAATCAGCGTTGACGGTAAAGACGTGATGCCTGAAGTGAACCGCGTGCTGGACAAGATGAAGGTCTTCTGTCATGTACGTGTCATCAGCTCTACAGCTTCCTGTCACCACAGAAGAAGAAGCGTGCAGGTTGTAACCTTTGCTTTGTGTCCACAGAGAGTTCGCAGCGGCGAGTGGAAAGGCTTCAGTGGGAAGAGCATCACGGACATCGTGAACATCGGCATCGGAGGCTCCGACCTGGTGAGTGACCTGTCAATCAAACCAGTGTCTATGTGTTGCATTCAGGGCCCTCTGATGGCGTGTGTGTGTGGTGTTGCATTCAGGGCCCTCTGATGGCGTGTGTGTGTGGTGTTGCATTCAGGGCCCTCTGATGGCGTGTGTGTGTGGTGTTGCATTCAGGGCCCTCTGATGGCGTGTGTGTGTGGTGTTGCATTCAGGGCCCTCTGTGGTGTGTGGTTGGTGTGCATTCAGGGCCCTCTGATGGCGTGTGTGTGTGTGGTGTTGCATTCAGGGCCCTCTGATGGCGTGTGTGTGTGGTGTTGCATTCAGGGCCCTCTGATGGCGTGTGTGTGTGGTGTTGCATTCAGGGCCCTCTGGTGGTGTGTGTGTGGTGTGGCATTCAGGGCCCTCTGATGGCGTGTGTGTGTGTGGTGTTGCATTCAGGGCCCTCTGATGGCGTGTGTGTGTGTGGTGTTGCATTCAGGGCCCTCTGATGGTGACCGAGGCTCTGAAACCGTACTCGGCTGGCGGTCCAAACGTTTGGTTCGTGTCGAACATCGACGGGACTCACATGGCGAAGACGCTCGCTCAGCTCAACGCAGAGACCACGCTGTTCATCATCGCATCCAAGGTGAGCTCACACACACACACACACACACACACACACACACACACTCACACACGTTGTGACATCATGTGTTTGTCTGTAGACGTTCACCACTCAGGAGACCATCACCAATGCAGAGTCTGCCCGGGATTGGTTCCTGCAGACAGCCAATGACGTAAGTCCACGTTACTGACGATGATGATGTCACTGATGATGATGATGTCACTGATGATGATGTCACTGATGATGTCATGTCTTCTCCTGTCAGAAATCTGCAGTGGCGAAACACTTTGTGGCTCTCTCCACAAACGCAGTAAGTCAGAGAACAGGAAGCAGCTCTCAGCCAATCAACTGATTGCTCTCAGCCAATCAACTGATTGCTCTCAGCCAATCACGTGCTCTCCTCCTCTCTCAGGTAAAGGTGAAGGAGTTTGGCATCGACATAGAGAACATGTTCGAGTTCTGGGACGTAAGTTTGATTGACAGGTTGTTGACATGAGACTCTGCTGTGCTGTGATTGGTGGACTGACTGTGATGTCATCCTCAGTGGGTTGGAGGTCGTTACTCTCTGTGGTCTGCAATCGGTCTGTCCATTGCTCTGCACGTCGGTACGTACCACGACTCATCTGATTGGTCACAATTATCAAGGGGGCGGTGCCACCATGTCATATGACCTTTATGGATCGAGTGTGTGTGTGTGTTTCAGGCTTTGAGAACTTCGAGCAGCTTCTCTCAGGAGCTCATTGGATGGTACGACATGATGATGATGATGATTGGCTCTCTCCTGTGTCGTGTGATGTCATGTGTTCATGTGACCTGCTCTCTCATTTCCAGGACAACCATTTCCGGAGTGCTCCTCTGGATCAAAACATTCCGGTTCTGCTCGCCGTGCTTGGCATCTGGTACATCAACTTCTTCCAGGCAGAGACTCACGCCATGCTGCCGTATGACCAGTACATGCACCGCTTCGCTGCCTACTTCCAGCAGGTCAGAGGGGGCGGGGTCTGAACTGGGAGGGGCCTGTGTTGAGAGGGCGGGGCATGTGCTGGGAAGGCTGGGGGTGTTAATCTAGGGTGTGGTCTAGGCGGGGTCTGTTCAGAGAGTGTAATATTTCTGCTTCCTGTTCCTGTGGTCGTCATGGGGACTAACTGTAAGCTGTGTGTGGTCGCCAGGGAGACATGGAGTCTAACGGGAAGTACGTCACCAAAGATGGAACCAGAGTGAACTATCACACCGGACCAATCGTTTGGGGCGAGCCCGGGACCAACGGACAACACGCCTTCTACCAGCTCATACACCAAGGTAGGACCAGGACAAGGCGAGACTGGGACAGACAAGACTAGACCAGACTGGGACAGACAAGACTAGACCAGACTGGGACAGACAAGACTAGACCAGACTGGGACAGACAAGACTAGTCATTGATGATTATCGATCGTGTTGTTCGTCTCGTCAGGAACTCGTATGATTCCAGCTGACTTCCTCATTCCTGCTCAGTCTCAACATCCAATCAGAGACAACCTCCACCACAAGGTAACGTTCACTGTCTTCATACCTGATGACTTCACACTTCCTGTCATGATGTAAGCGTGCTGACGGCGTGTGTTTCAGATCCTCGTGGCAAATTTCCTGGCTCAGACCGAAGCTCTGATGAAGGGGAAGACGGCGGCCGAGGCTCGGGCGGAGCTGGAGGCTGCCGGCCTGAAGGGGGACACCGTGGACAAGCTGCTGCCACACAAGGTAACGCATCATCAGTCACATGACACTGAGTGCTATTTGTCCCGCAACGTCTACACGTTTGTGAAACGTTTTTCTTTCAAAGGTTTTCGAGGGAAACAAACCGAGCAACTCGATCGTCTTCAAGAAGCTCAGTCCGTTCGTGCTGGGAGCACTCGTCGGTGAGTCACACCCACCTGATGATGTCACTGATGACATCACAGACACACATGTCCACAGAAGTGGTCAGATGATGATACGGCAGGAAGTGATGTCATGTTTCTGCTTTCAGCTATGTACGAGCATAAGATCTTCGTTCAGGGCATCATGTGGGACATCAACAGCTACGACCAATGGGGGTGAGTCATCAGTCAGCTGACCAGCTTTAAAGATGGAGGTCAGGCTTCACTGAATAACTGTTTCCTGTTTCCTGCTTGCAGCGTGGAGCTCGGGAAGCAGCTGGCGAAGAAGATCGAGCCGGAGCTGAAAGACGACACCGAGGTCACGAGCCACGACTCGTCCACCAACGGACTCATCAACTTCCTGAAGAAGAACTTCTGAATCCTGAATCGTCCTCCACACCTCCTCCTCCATCACACCTCCACCTCCTCCTCCTCCTCCTTCCTCTCTGTAGTCCTCACTGATTGGCTGAATTCTGTCCGTCGCCGTGGGAATGAGCACTTTATGTTTGATGTTCGTGGTTGTCTGTAAATGAAACGTTCACTTCCTGTAGTGAAGAGCTGCCCCACTTTCAAAATAAAAGTCCTATTTGTCACTGAAGCTTGTCTTATTTTGACGATAAGTAACCGAGTGTGTGTCACTGATGATAGATTATTGATAATTATTATTGATTATTGATTCCTGAAATGTTTTGATCAGAAATAAAAATCACGTCTGAACCAGTTGGAATTGATTCTCTGTTCAATAATTAATAATCGTTTATTAATAAAGGAGTCAAATTACTGCTGCTGGACTGTGTGAGGACAAACATTCAGTCAAACATGAGAAAAGTCATGTATTAAAAATATAAACAAAGTGTGTGTGGGTGTGTGTGTGTTGCATTCACTGACCTCAGTGTGTCTCCTCCCAGCAGCAGAGAGGAACTGAAGGCAGCACATCCGTCAGTACTGACAGCGACACGCTGCAGACGACTTCCTGTTGGTCCTGATCCAGCAGAACTTCACGGGCTGACACCAGAACCTGTCAGGTATGTTCCTGCTCATGAGCTGTAGGTCGGGTTCAAACCAGATAAACTGTGCCGTGGTTAACTCCACCTGTTTGGCACTCGCAGAGCCATAAAACAAACTGAACGTCTCAGTGTGCCAGCACGCCGTCACTTTCACTTCCTGTTCACTGAGCACAGGAATTTCCTCTTCATGAACCCAGTACATCTACTTGAGTACTCGATTACTTTGTCCGGTACTTCACTGACTGTTCGTTGGAGCTTTGACTGGTTCTGCTGAACCTGTGTATTTCTGCTTTTACTGAGAGTATCTGTATGTACTGCTTCCATGTGGTGGATCAGCTGTTTGAGATGGCTGAACCAGAACCAGAACCAGAGAGGGACACTGAACTGGACCAGCTGACTCTGGATCCAGGTTCTGACTTTTTACATTTTAACGTTCACAAATGTTCAATGAACAGTCGGAATGATGCTTTAAATTTTAAACGTTCATCACATCTGTCTGTGTGTGTGTGTGTGTGTGTGTGTGTGTGTGTGTGTGTGTGTGTGTGTGTGTGTGTGTGTGTGTGTAGACCCTCCCAGCTGTTCCAGTCTAACCACTCAGCAGTTGCAGCAGCAGTTGAAGGTGTTGAAGCAGAGAGATCGACCCGTGCGGCTTCTCTTTGAAATCCCATCAACGCGAATCATTGAACACACTCTGTCCAGACACGTGGTGAGTGTTCAATGATGTTTAATCAGGAACGTTAGATTGGATCTGACATTATCTCCTGTCTCCTGCTTCCTATCTCCTGTCTCCTGCTTCCTGTCTCCTGCATCCTGTCTCCTGCTTCCTGTCTCCTGCATCCTGTCTCCTGCTTCCTGTCTCCTGCATCCTGTCTCCTGCTTCCTGTCTCCTGCATCCTGTCTCCTGCTTCCTGTCTCCTGCATCCTGTCTGCTGCTTCCTGTCTCCTGCATCCTGTCTCCTGCTTCTTGTCTCCTGCACCCTGCCTCCTGCTTCTTGTCTCCTGTCTCCTGCTTCCTATCTCCTGCTTCCTGTCTCCTGCTTCTTGTCTCACCCTTCTTGTCTCCTGTCTCTTGTCTCCTGCTTCCTGTCTCCTGCTTCCTGTATCCTGCTTCCTGTCTCCCGCTTCCTGTCTCCTGTCTCCTGCTTCCTATCTCCTGCTTCTTGTCTCCCTCTTCTTGTCTCCTGTCTCCTGTTTCTTGTCTCCTGCTTCCTATCTCCTGCTTCTTGTCTCCCTCTTCTTGTCTCCTGTCTCCTGTTTCTTGTCTCCTGCTTCCTGTCTCCTGCTTCTTGTCTCCCTCTTCTTGTATCCTGCTTCCTGTCTCCTGTCTCCTGTGTCCTGACTCCTGCAGGTGTATGAGATTGTGGTGATGCGTTCCGGCAGCTTCGATTCCCGTCGTGTGTCCGTCGAGCGCCGTTACAATGACTTCTCCAGCTTCCACCACAAACTGCTGCAGGAGTTTGACGAGGAGCTGGAGGACGTGGTTCTGCCCCGGAAGGTTCTGACCGGGAACTTCAGCCCAGAGATCATCGCAGAGCGCCGTCTGTCTCTGCAGGACTATCTGGCTAAACTCTATGCCAAGCGCTGCGTCCGACACTCGCCTCATTTCCCAGAATTCTTCACTGAGCAGGAGCAGAAACGAGCACACAGCTTAGTGCGAGCGGGTCAGTTTGGGCCGGCTCTGGACCAGCTGCAGACAGTTTTAGAGATCCAGGAGAAGCTGCTGCCATGGCAGAAGCCGACCCTGATCATCCCGACTCTGTGTGCCATGGCCATCTGTTACCGTGACCTCGAAGAACCAGACAAGGCGTTTGGCGCCGCTCAGAGAGCGCTGCCTCCGGTGAGGCGGTACGGGCTGAAGGACTATAGAGCCGCCCTGCTGGACCTGCTGGTGGACCTCGGGTACCAACTTGGCCGCCCGGTGGCTCAGCTGCAGGATGAGCTGACGGTGCTGAGGGACGCCGAGAGGGGACAGGTGTCCTCCCGCTCCCTGAAGGAGTTAGTGGTCCGAGAGTTCACCTGATGGAGCTCAGCGGTGTTAGTACACCTGTTGGACAGGTGTACTAACATCGACCATCCTTTAAAAAGGAAAGGTAATGCCGCCCCACAATTCCTTGCGGCAGCGACAAAAAACGACACAACATTCAGTCATTTTCAACCAGACATGAGAAAGAAAACAGTGTATTTAAACAGACATGCAGCAGAGTGTGTGAACATGAACACGTGTTGATCATGAAGTGTGTCCTGCTGCGTTCACACACAGTACAAACTGTTTGGAACTGTGCCATCCAGCGTCCTGCAGGTCATCATCAAGTTCCCGTTGCTGATTAATCATATATCTTTGCCATAACTTGCTAACATGTTTGTATGTGAGTGGACAGGAGGGTGAGCGACCAGACCAGGTAACAAACACTTCACCTGACTTCAGGTGGACAATATTCATTTATTATTTAACTCTGACGTTGGTGATGACGTCACATTTTTATATTTCATGAAGCAACACGGTCAGAGCGCGGGGAGGATCCAGGAAGTATCTCAGGTGAGCGTTTGTAGTCCATCTTCTGGACTTTGTAGTTTTACCACAGATCACGTCAATAACATTCACCGTCGCTTCATGACGGAGTCTAAGTGTGAGAGCAGTCCACTTCTCCTAACTCCTTATCACCTCTCCTTCACATCTTTCCTTATCACCTTGTGGCGTTTTCCATGGAGGTCAAGAAAAAGTGCTTAGGAAAAGTGGTTAGGAAAGGACTCAGCTAATTTCTTTGACTATTCGACCACACCCCATGAAGTACCAAAAACTGCAGTTCCCACAGGAAGTGAGTCTGTCTCCATGGTGACCCACAGGAAGTGACATGCTGACAAGCTGCAGATGAGCTTCATTAATTAATGTTTATAAAATCTTTATGTGGGTCACATGACACAAAGTAAATTGTTGTTTTGATTTTCAATAGATGTGATTGGTTGTTCTGTCATGATGATAATTAAACAGAATCTTTGAAGTTTCATTTTATCCTAATTTATTCTGTTAAACATAAAACCAACTTTAACAATTATATAACTTTACATGTAAATAAACTTATTAAAGCTAAACATGTATGTAAACTTATATTCATATATTATTTATATTTATATGAACTTTAACTTTTCTTCATACACACAGCATAAAGACGCGTCATAACGCGTCATCCATTTATCGGGGTTTGACTGGCCGGACTGCTAACAGCTGCTCGACATTCGTCTCGTTCTGTCTGCGTGCTAACAGCTAACAGTAGCTCGTGGTGTCCGCTGAAGCTCGGCTCTGTAAGCTGGTGTTCGGTTCTGTAAGCTGGTGTTCGGTTCTGTAAGCTGCAGTTCGGTTCTTTGCTCTTCCATGATGGCCAACGACTCCGTGAAACTGTCCAAGAACCTCCTGCGGATGAAGGTACCGACTGTTAGCAGACTGCTAGCTTCGTTAGACAGCACGAGCTCATGAGCGACGGTCACGTGATGAATTTTAATTTATCAGAATGAGAATCAGATTTAAAGAGTGCGTGTCTGTAACCTCGGGTTCTGTCCGGTTCTGTCCGGTTCTTAATGAGCCGCGTTTGTCATGAACTTTAAACAGTGTGTTGGGCCGCGTCCCGTTCTGTTTGTGCTCAGTTCATGCAGAGAGGTCTGGACGCGGAGACGAAGAAGCAGCTGGAGGAAGATGAGAAGAGGATCATCAGTGATGAACACTGGTACCTGGACCTGCCCGAGCTCAAAGCCAAAGAGTACGTGGTCGGTTCTCATTTCCTTCAGTCGTTTAAGGAAACTGTGAAGGGGCAGTGAAGGAGGCAGTGAAGGAGGCAGTGAAGGAAGCAGTGAAGGAAACTGTGAAGGAAGCAGTGAAGGAGGCAGTGAAGGAAGCAGTGAAGGAAACTGTGAAGGAAGCAGTGAAGGGGGCAGTGAAGGAAACTGTGAAGGAAGCAGTGAAGGAAACTGTGAAGGAAGCAGTGAAGGGGGCAGTGAAGGAAACTGTGAAGGAGGCAGTGAAGGAAACTGTGAAGGGGCAGTGAAGGAAACTGTGAAGGGAGCAGTGAAGGAGGCTGTGAAGGAGGCAGTGAAGGACGCAGTGAAGGAAGCAGTGAAGGAAACTGTGAAGGAGGCAGTGAAGGAGGCAGTGAAGGAGGCAGTGAAGGAAGCAGTGAAGGAAACTGTGAAGGAAGCAGTGAAGGAGGCAGTGAAGGAAGCAGTGAAGGAAACTGTGAAGGAGGCAGTGAAGGAGGCAGTGAAGGAAGCTGTGAAGGAAGCAGTGAAGGAGGCAGTGAAGGAAGCAGTGAAGGAAACTGTGAAGGAAGCAGTGAAGGAAGCAGTGAAGGAAACTGTGAAGGAAGCAGTGAAGGGGGCAGTGAAGGAAACTGTGAAGGAGGCAGTGAAGGAAACTGTGAAGGGGCAGTGAAGGAAACTGTGAAGGAAGCAGTGAAGGAGGCAGTGAAGGAAGCAGTGAAGGAAACTGTGAAGGAAGCAGTGAAGGAAACTGTGAAGGAAGCAGTGAAGGAAGCAGTGAAGGAAACTGTGAAGGAAGCAGTGAAGGGGGCAGTGAAGGAAACTGTGAAGGAGGCAGTGAAGGAAACTGTGAAGGGGCAGTGAAGGAAACTGTGAAGGGAGCAGTGAAGGAGGCTGTGAAGGAGGCAGTGAAGGACGCAGTGAAGGAAGCAGTGAAGGAAACTGTGAAGGAGGCAGTGAAGGAGGCAGTGAAGGAGGCAGTTGAAGGAAGCAGTGAAGGAAACTGTGAAGGAAGCAGTGAAGGAGGCAGTGAAGGAAGCAGTGAAGGAAACTGTGAAGGAGGCAGTGAGAGGAGGCAGTGAAGGAAGCCTGTGTAAGGAAGCAGTGAAGGAGGCAGTGAAGGAGGCAGTGGAAGGAGGCAGTGAAGGAGGCAGTGAAGGAAGCAGTGAAGGAAGCAGTGAAGGAAACTGTGAAGGAAGCAGTGAAGGGGGCAGTGAAGGAAACTGTGAAGGAGGCAGTGAAGGAAACTGTGAAGGGGCAGTGAAGGAAACTGTGAAGGAAGCAGTGAAGGAGGCAGTGAAGGAAGCAGTGAAGGAAGCAGTGAAGGAAGCAGTGAAGGAAACTGTGAAGGAAGCAGTGAAGGAAACTGTGAAGGAAGCAGTGAAGGAAGCAGTGAAGGAAACTGTGAAGGAAGCAGTGAAGGGGGCAGTGAAGGAGGCAGTGAAGGAAACTGTGAAGGAGGCAGTGAAGGAAACTGTGAAGGAAGCAGTGAAGGAAACTGTGAAGGAAGCAGTGAAGGAAACTGTGAAGGGAGCAGTGAAGGAAGCAGTGAAGGGGCAGTGAAGGAAACTGTGAAGGGAGCAGTGAAGGAGGCTGTGAAGGAAGCAGTGAAGGAAGCAGTGAAGGAAACTGTGAAGGAAGCAGTGAAGGAAACTGTGAAGGAAGCAGTGAAGGAAACTGTGAAGGAAGCAGTGAAGGAAACTGTGAAGGAAACTGTGAAGGAAGCAGTGAAGGAAACTGAAGGGAGCAGTGAAGGAAGCAGTGAAGGAAACTGTGAAGGAAGCAGTGAAGGAAGCAGTGAAGGAAACTGTGAAGGAGGCAGTGAAGGAAGCAGTGAAGGAGGCAGTGAAGGAAGCAGTGAAGGAAGCAGTGAAGGAAACTGAAGGGAGCAGTGAAGGGGGCAGTGAAGGAAACTGTGAAGGGGCAGTGAAGGAAACTGTGAAGGAAGCAGTGAAGGAAGCAGTGAATGAAACTGTGAAGGAGGCAGTGAAGGAAACTGTGAAGGAAACTGTGAAGGAAGCAGTGAAGGAAACTGAAGGGAGCAGTGAAGGAAGCAGTGAAGGGGGCAGTGAGGGAAGCAGTGAAGGAGGCAGTGAAGGAAGCAGTGAAGGAAACTGTGAAGGAAGCAGTGAAGGAAACTGTGAAGGAAGCAGTGAAGGAAACTGAAGGGAGCAGTGAAGGGGGCAGTGAAGGAAACTGTGAAGGGGCAGTGAAGGAAACTGTGAAGGAAGCAGTGAAGGAGGCAGTGAAGGAAGCAGTGAATGAAACTGTGAAGGAGGCAGTGAAGGAAACTGTGAAGGGAGCAGTGAAGGAGGCTGTGAAGGAAGCAGTGAAGGAAGCAGTGAAGGAAACTGAAGGGAGCAGTGAAGGAAGCAGTGAAGGGGGCAGTGAAGGAAACTGTGAAGGGGCAGTGAAGGAAACTGTGAAGGAAGCAGTGAAGGAAACTGTGAAGGAAACTGTGAAGGAAGCAGTGAAGGAAACTGAAGGGAGCAGTGAAGGAAGCAGTGAAGGAAGCAGTGAAGGGAGCAGTGAAGGGGGCTGTGAAGGAAGCAGTGAAGGAAGCAGTGAAGGGAGCAGTGAAGGGGGCAGTGAAGGGAGCAGTGAAGGGGGCAGTGAAGGAGGCAGTGAAGGAAACTGTGAAGGGAGCAGTGAAGGAGGCAGTGAAGGAGGCAGTGAAGGAAACTGTGAAGGAAGCAGTGAAGGAAACTGTGAAGGGAGCAGTGAAGGAAACTGTGAAGGGAGCAGTGAAGGAAGCAGTGAAGGAGGCTGTGAAGGAAGCAGTGAAGGAAGCAGTGAAGGAAGCAGTGAAGGGGGCAGTGAAGGAGGCAGTGAAGGAGGCAGTGAAGGAAACTGTGAAGGAAGCAGTGAAGGAAGCAGTGAAGGAAACAGTGAAGGAAACTGTGAAGAAAGCAGTGAAGGGAGCAGTGAAGGAGGCAGTGAAGGAGGCAGTGAAGGAAACTGTGAAGGAAACCGTGAAGGAAGCAGTGAAGGAAACTGTGAAGGAAGCAGTGAAGGAAACTGTGAAGGAAGCAGTGAAGGAAACTGTGAAGGAAGCAGTGAAGGGAGCAGTGAAGGAAGCAGTGAAGGAAACTGAAGGAAGCAGTGAAGGAAGCAGTGAAGGAAACTGTGAAGGGAGCTCTGAGCTCAGAGAGAAAGTCCTCTCTACTCTTCTACAGGAAGACCGGCTCACGTCCAACAGAGAGAGACAGACAGACAGGAAAGCAGGCAGAGAGACAGACAGAGTTTCTGTTTGAGAACACGCTGATTGGTCGTCTCTCTCTCTCTCTCTCTCTCTCTCTGATTGGTCATCTCTCTCTCTCTCTGATTGGTCATCTCTCTCTCTCTGGTCTCTGATTGGTCGTCTCTCTCTCTCTGGTCTCTGATTGGTCACGTGTCTCTCTCTGGTCTCTGATTGGTCGTGTCTCTGGTCTCTGATTGGTCGTCTCTCTCTCTCTCTCTCTCTCTCTCTGATTGGTCATCTCTCTCTCTCTCTCTGATTGGTCATCTCTCTCTCTCTGGTCTCTGATTGGTCGTCTCTCTCTCTCTGGTCTCTGATTGGTCACGTGTCTCTCTCTGGTCTCTGATTGGTCGTGTCTCTGGTCTCTGATTGGTCGTCTCTCTCTCTCTCTGGTCTCTGATTGGTCGTCTCTCTCTCTCTGGTCTCTGATTGGTCGTGTCTCTGGTCTCTGATTGGTCGTGTCTCTCTCTCTCTGGTCTCTGATTGGTCGTCTCTCTCTCTCTCTCTCTGGTCTCTGATTGGTCGTCTGACAGGAACCTGATCATCGAGGAGCAGAGCTTCGTTCCCTGTGAGGACTTGAAGTTTGGTCGAATCTCCTTCAAAGGTTTTAATCCAGAAGTCGAGGTTTGTTTGAAACATTAAGCAGATTATTTTAATTTATTTTGATTTAATTTAATTATTAAAATGTTGAATAAACGTTTGGTTGACAGAAGCTGATGATTCTGATGAATCCAAGAGAAGAAGAAGAAGGAGGAGAAGAGAGTCGGATGCAGACAGACATCACAGATGAAGAGATGGCTCTGAGGTAAACACTGTCACCGAATCCATGACATCATCACCAGCCTGTCAACTACTTCCTGTTCTGTTGTTCATTTCCTGTACAGACATGTGAGCGCTGTGATTGGTCGAGGATCGTACAGACGTGTGAGCGCTGTGATTGGACTGATCAAACCTTGTTTTGCAGGTACGAGAGTTTAGTTGGATCCATGAAGAAGAAGTTTGCAAAGAAACGAGAGAGAGCGGCGAATGAAGACAACAAGAACCAAAACTTCTCAGAGACGATCACCAAGAGAGCCTTTATGAAACCTCAAGACTGAGACTGCCTCAAGACTGAGACTGCCTCAAGACTGAGACTGAGACTGCCTCAAGACTGAGACTGAGACTGCCTCAAGACTGAGACTGAGACTGCCTCAAGACTGAGACTGCCTCAAGACTGAGACTGAGACTGAGACTGCCTCAAGACTGAGACTGCCTCAAGACTGAGACTGCCTCAAGACTGAGACTGAGACTGCCTCAAGACTGAGACTGCCTCAAGACTGAGACCATAAATCTTTTTATTATTTTTGTGACATGCTTGCAGAGTGTCTGTGCCGTCTGTAGCAGCGTGTTCAGTCCTCGAAGCTGATTGGATGTTGTACATCCTGTTTTTATCTCTGCTGTGAGATGTGAACAGTTTTTCAGTTTATCATTAAATCACAGCTCCGTGTTTCACGTGTCCGTCTGTTTCTTTGATGTTTCCAGTCTATATGCTAAGCTAAACTAGCTTCTTTGATGTTTCCAGTCTATATGCTAAGCTAAATTAGCTGTTTTCTGGTTTCCAGTCTATATGCTAAGCTAAACTAGCTGTTTTCCTGTTTCCAGTCTATATGCTAAGCTAAACTAGCTTCTTTGATGTTTCCAGTCTATATGCTAAGCTAAACTAGCTTCTTTGATGTTTCCAGTCTATATGCTAAGCTAAACTGGCTGTTTTCCTGTTTCCAGTCTATATGCTAAGCTAAACTAGCTTCTTTGATGTTTCCAGTCTATATGCTAAGCTAAACTGGCTGTTTTCCTGTTTCCAGTCTGTATGCTAAGCTAAACTAGCTTCTTTGATGTTTCCAGTCTATATGCTAAACTAAACTAGCTGTTTTCTGGTTTCCAGTCTATATGCTAAGCTAAACTGGCTGTTTTCCTGTTTCCAGTCTATATGCTAAGCTAAACTAGCTGTTTTCCTGTTTCCAGTCTATATGCTAAGCTAAACTAGCTTCTTTGATGTTTCCAGTCTATATGCTAAGCTAAACTAGCTTCTTTGATGTTTCCAGTCTATATGCTAAGCTGAACTAGCTTCGTTGATGTTTCCAGTCTATATGCTAAGCTAAACTAGCTGTTTTCCTGTTTCCAGTCTATATGCTAAGCTAAACTAGCTTCTTTGATGTTTCCAGTCTATATGCTAAGCTAAACTAGCTTCTTTGATGTTTCCAGTCTATATGCTAAGCTAAACTGGCTGTTTTCCTGTTTCCAGTCTATATGCTAAGCTAAACTAGCTTCTTTGATGTTTCCAGTCTATATGCTAAGCTAAACTAGCTTCTTTGATGTTTCCAGTCTATATGCTAAGCTAAACTAGCTTCTTTGATGTTTCCAGTCTATATGCTAAGCTAAATTAGCTGGTTTCCAGTCTATATGCTAAGCTAAACTAGCTGTTTTCCTGTTTCCAGTCTATATGCTAAGCTAAACTAGCTTCTTTGATGTTTCCAGTCTATATGCTAAGCTAAACTAGCTTCTTTGATGTTTCCAGTCTATATGCTAAGCTAAACTGGCTGTTTTCCTGTTTCCAGTCTATATGCTAAGCTAAACTAGCTTCTTTGATGTTTCCAGTCTATATTGCTAAGCTAAACTGGCTGTTTTCCTGTTTCCAGTCTGTATGCTAAGCTAAACTAGCTTCTTTGATGTTTCTCCAGTCTATATGAACTAAACTAAACTAGCTGTTTTCTGGTTTGCCAGTCTATATGCTAAGCTAAACTGGCTGTTTCCTGTTCCAGTCTATATGCTAAGCTAAACTAGCTTGTTTTTCCTGTTTCCAGTCTATATGCTAAGCTAAAACTAGCTGGTTTTCCTGTTTCCAGGTCTATATGCTAGCTAACTAGCTTCTTTGATGTTTCCAGTCTATTATGCTAAGCTAAACTAGCTTCTTTGATGTTTCCAGTCTATATGCTAAGCTGAACTAGCTTCTTTGATGTTTCCAGTCTATATGCTAAGCTAAACTAGCTTCTTTGATGTTTCCAGTCTATATGCTAAGCTAAACTGGCTGTTTTCCTGTTTCCAGTCTATATGCTAAGCTAAACTAGCTTCTTTGATGTTTCCAGTCTATATGCTAAGCTAAACTGGCTGTTTTCCTGTTTCCAGTCTGTATGCTAAGCTAAACTAGCTTCTTTGATGTTTCCAGTCTATATGCTAACTAAACTAGCTGTTTTCTGGTTTCCAGTCTATATGCTAAGCTAAACTGGCTGTTTTCCTGTTTCCAGTCTATATGCTAAGCTAAACTAGCTGTTTTCCTGTTTCCAGTCTATATGCTAAGCTAAACTAGCTGTTTTCCTGTTTCCAGTCTATATGCTAAGCTAAACTAGCTTCTTTGATGTTTCCAGTCTATATGCTAAGCTAAACTAGCTGTTTTCCTGTTTCCAGTCTATATGCTAAGCTAAACTAGCTTCTTCGATGTTTCCAGTCTATATGCTAAGCTAAACTAGCTTCTTTGATGTTTCCAGTCTATATGCTAAGCTGAACTAGCTTCTTTGATGTTTCCAGTCTATATGCTAAGCTAAACTAGCTGTTTTCCTGTTTCCAGTCTATATGCTAAGCTAAACTAGCTTCTTTGATGTTTCCAGTCTATATGCTAAGCTAAACTAGCTGTTTTCCGGTTTCCAGTCTATATGCTAAGCTAAACTAGCTGTTTTCCTGTTTACAGTCTATATGCTAAGCTAAACTAGCTTCTTTGATGTTTCCAGTCTATATGCTAAGCTAAACTGGCTGTTTTCCTGTTTCCAGTCTATATGCTAAGCTAAACTAGCTGTTTTCCTGTTTCCAGTCTATATGCTAAGCTAAACTGGCTGTTTTCCTGTTTCCAGTCTATATGCTAAGCTAAACTAGCTGTTTTCCTGTTTCCAGTCTATATGTATATGTTGTTTTTTTTCCGATCAGTCCGGATCTCAGTAAGTTCATGAAACATTTGTTGTTTAACAACTTTATTCAAATTTTATATTTGATTTGTTGTTACAGTTGATATCACACTGCATCAGTTAATCTGAACTCTCTGACCTCACGCTGTGTGTCTCCATCTCCCATGATGCTCAGCTCTTGTTGAGGCCTGCCGGACGCTCATCATGTTTGATGAGGCTCATGATGGCGGCGTCAAACATGAAGGCGGGAAAGTGGCGGTGCAAAAAGGGGAGGAGCCACCCCATCTGTCCAGGCGTGTACAAGGAGTGTGGACGAGGTGACATCAGAGCGTGACATATGGCGTCCACCACAGGGGACAGATCCTCTGCGCACTCACTGGATATTTTGGACAGACTGCTGGGCAGAGCCGTGATGTACGCTGTCCCGTAATCCTCTCTGGCTTCAGAGGAGATGGACGCCAGGATCTCATCTCTGAAGCGAGCAACGTCATCAGCATTACCGAAGAGGTCTGACAAGAAAAGACGGAAAGGTCACAGAGGTCATAGGAAGGAGAACAGAATTTGGACCTGAAATGAGACGTACTGGTTCTGAAGCCCGTGGGTTGGATGACCGACACGTTAACGCCCCACACTGATAGCTCCAACCTCATGACCTGAGAGAAGATGCTGAGCGCCGCCTTCGAGGCGCCATACGCAGCAAATGTCGGCAACGGGATGTCACCTGAGACGCAGAGACACACTGAATTACAATAACATTAGAGTAAGGTTAGAGATGGTTGTTATTCAATATTCATTAGTGAAACGAATGTCACATGACCACAGGTAGAACCTGCTCCTGGTTCTAAAGGTTCTGTTCGGATCTACCTGCCAAGCTGGACACGTTGACGATGCGTCCTCTGCACCTCCTCAGCAGAGGGAGGAACACCTGACTCATCTTCACCGCAGACATGAAGTTCACGTCCATGCAGCGTCTGTACGCCGCGATAGGTTGGAGCTCGGCGTCCGCAGGAGAGCCAAGGACTCCGGCGTTATTCACCAAACCCCAGAGACCTGCAGAGATCACGCAGGTGAGTTCAGGTGCGTGCATTTGTATATTTTATTTTTATTGGTCAGCTTTGACAGAACAATCACAGCAGGACTCAAACAGACCTGTTGGACAGCTGTTCACCCTCACCTGAGTTCAACCTCACCTGTGTCAGACACCTGTGTTCTGATGTACTGGTGTACGGTCTCGATCTGGGCACTGTCAGTCACGTTGAGTTGGATAACCTGAAGCTTTTCAGAACCTTGTTCTCGGAGCTGCTGAGCTCCAGATCCGTTCACATCCAGAACTCCAGCAAAAACTGTCAGCCCGCGTCCGCTGAGCTGCTTCACCAGAGCCAGACCGAAACCAGAATCACAACCTGGACAGGTTAACCTCCAATGAAACATCTTGAACTGTCAGCATGACATCAGACATCATCACCTGTGTGAGTGTGTGTGTGTGTGAGACCTGTCACCAGCACTGCTCTGTCCTTCGCTGGCAGCAGTTGGACCTTCGTCTTCGTCACGCAGGTGAGGAGGATGAAGCTGAGGATGAAGAGGACCCCGCCACACACGCTCAGAGGAACCATGAAGCACACAGAGGTCCCAATGAGGGCGGCAGCGCCGGGTCCGACCCGATGACCCTCTGAGAGGCTCCACAGGACCATGAAGATGAACCAGAGCGCCGCAGCAATGCAGAAACACAGAGTGAGCTCCATCTTCTGACATCTGTCACCAATCAGGTGTTTGTTACAGGCACCTGAAGTCCCGCCCTCTGACTCACCTGCCCACAGGAATGCTGCCCTGTGTTTCCCCAAACCTGTTCTGGCCTGAGACCGTCTTATCGGGCCCTGGTCACATCAGGATAAACACCACGAACACGATGTTCTGACCTGCTTCCTGTTACAGTAAACCTGTTTTTTATATCTGTATATATTTATTTAAATATATACAGATATAAATAAATATACCTCAGGACACTTTAACATTTTATTTTATTTTTTTTACAAGTGAAACAGATTTCAATAAAAGATAAAAAACAAAGGCACTTCATCACATAAAATATCTTCTCTTTTTACAGATATTTACACACAAACCTCTGCTGGTGGTCTCTGGAATCAGGAGCCCTTCAGGTGATCATGTGACAGAATGAATCAAAGTTTTCATGATGGCTCGTTTCAGATTTAAAATGATAAAAACAAGTTTGAGAGAAAAAGGTTCAAAACATTCAATCATAAAATCACTGGATGGATCAGACGATCAATCAGACGTTGATTAGAGGATTGATCATCGCCTGATGTCTGATCAAATGTCTGACTCCAACTTTTAGAACTACAGTTCCCATAACTCTTAGTTGGATGTGAGTCAGCTGTTTATATTTGTTTATATTTGTCTCTTGAGTCTCAGTTCTGTAAGTATGCAGAGTACTGCATACATGCATGCGAGTACACAGAGTAGTACATAGAATAGTACTAACAGAAGGATCTGAACTGAAACAGCGGTTTGTCTCCAATAGCAGTTATCTAAGTTAGCAGTTATCTAAGTTAGCAGTTAGCAGTTAGCATCTCCTGTCTGGATGTACACGTAACTTTGACTCAGATTTATTCTGAATGAGATATCAACAGGAAGTGATGTCACACTGAATCATAGACATATGACTCTGAGGAGAAGAAGAAGCGGTCTGTCTATTCTACAGCTCCACCTGCTGATGAACCTCGGGCTGCTTTACAGCACAGAAAAGCCTCGTCCAATCAGGATGAGTGTGTGTTTCCTCAGTGGGAGGAGCTGCGGTCATTGGCAACGTCCTGCAGGCGGCGGAACAGCGCTGAGTGGTTGTCGGGACAAACCCTCTTTGGAGACGTCTCGTCCTCCAGAACCATGCTGCGCTTCCTGGTCGGAGTCTCTCCAGTCCGGATCATACTGTTGATCTCATGGAGACGCTGCTAGGTCAGAGGTCACAGGAAGTGAGAAACAGGTTCTGATTCTCAGAGACTATCAAAATAAAACACCTCTATGGCCTCTGTTATTTCAGTGTTAACTGATTCTATCAGACGTGACTTCAGTTGTAAAGGTGTGCTCTGTGTGTTGTGCTGTAAAGGTGTGCTCTGTGTGTTGTGCTGTAAAGGTGTGCTCTGTGTGTTGTGCTGTAAAGGTGTGCTCTGTGTGTTGTGCTGTAAAGGTGTGCTCTGTGTGTTGTGCTGTAAAGGTGTGCTCTGTGTAGTGTGCTCTGTGTGTTGTGCTGTAAAGGTGTGCTCTGTGTGTTGTGCTGTAAAGGTGTGCTCTGTGTAGTGTGCTCTGTGTGTTGTGCTGTAAAGGTGTGCTCTGTGTGTTGTGCTGTAAAGGTGTGCTCTGTGTAGTGTGCTGTAAAGGTGTGCTCTGTGTGTTGTGCTGTAAAGGTGTGCTCTGTGTGTTGTGCTGTAAAGGTGTGCTCTGTGTAGTGTGCTCTGTGTAGTGTGCTGTAAAGGTGTGCTCTGTGTAGTGTGCTCTGTGTGTTGTGCTGTAAAGGTGTGCTCTGTGTAGTGTGCTGTAAAGGTGTGCTCTGTGTAGTGTGCTCTGTGTAGTGTGCTGTAAAGGTGTGCTCTGTGTAGTGTGCTGTAAAGGTGTGCTCTGTGTAGTGTGCTCTGTGTAGTGTGCTGTAAAGGTGTGCTCTGTGTAGTGTGCTCTGTGTGTTGTGCTGTAAAGGTGTGCTCTGTGTAGTGTGCTCTGTGTAGTGTGCTGTAAAGTTGTGCTCTGTGTAGTGTGCTGTAAAGGTGTGCTCTGTGTAGTGTGCTGTAAAGGTGTGCTCTGTGTAGTGTGCTCTGTGTAGTGTGCTGTAAAGGTGTGCTCTGTGTAGTGTGCTCTGTGTGTTGTGCTGTAAAGGTGTGCTCTGTGTAGTGTGCTCTGTTGTAAAGTTGTGCTCTGTGTAGTGTGCTCTGTGTAGTGTGCTGTAAAGGTGTGCTCTGTGTAGTGTGCTCTGTGTAGTGTGCTGTAAAGGTGTGCTCTGTGTAGTGTGCTGTAAAGGTGTGCTCTGTGTAGTGTGCTCTGTGTGTTGTGCTGTAAAGGTGTGCTCTGTGTAGTGTGCTGTAAAGGTGTGCTCTGTGTGTTGTGCTGTAAAGGTGTGCTCTGTGTGTTGTGCTGTAAAGGTGTGCTCTGTGTGTTGTGCTGTAAAGGTGTTCTCACGTTGGGGGGGCTGCTGCAGATGTAGTAGTAAATCTTGTCTCGGGTGGTGGTCGGCGTGGAGGTGGAGCCTGACTTGTGTGGCGAGATGTAAATGGAGTGTTTGCTGGACAGAAGCATCCGACGAGGTGAGCCGGTCCTCAGGGTTGGGTACGGACACAGAGGGGGGGAGTCCACCTGAACAAAGAACATTTGTCTTTGTCTCAGACGGTCTCCAACTGTCTTATATTGTCTAAAACTGTTTTATAAGCATGTCACCTCATGAATTGTCTCTTTAATAATATCCAGTGTCAACCTGTTTCTTGGTGACATCATACATCAAAACTGACTTCCTGTTAACGTCACCAGTTTAGAACCAGAACCAGAAGCAGAACCATACGTACCCCTGCAGATGGAGAGCTGGCTGAGTATCTCAGAGCGAAGTGTCTCATCTGTTTAATGTAGACGTGGTTGTAGAAGTGGATCAGGTCTCCACGCTCACCCTCAGCCTCGCTCACGGACGAGGACGGGTTCTTGTTGGAAGTGTTGGTTGGGGTGGAGGGGGCACTACCAGGCTGGGGGGTCGGTAAGGTGCTGCTGGAGCGGATCACAACTGGACTGATGTCTCCACCTGCTGGAGGGAGACGAGGGGAGTAAAATAAAACGTGTGAATATATAACAGTTATGAGACAGGAAGAGTGTCCAAAACCAAAACAAGGAGCTACAACAGGCTCAAAGTCACACGAGGTGTTACCTGGATCCTGCATGATGTCAGCAGAGGAGTTCTGTTTGTCGTTGTTGTCTGAGTGACGTCTCCTCCCTGAGATCAACACACTCCTGTACACCTGAAACACACACACACACACACATATTTAGAGTGATTCATCATCAATAAATTTAATATTTCTGATCATATCTGATTCTTACGCTGCTGCTGGCCTGAGGCTGAGTCCGGTAACACTTCATGATGTTCTGGAAAGATTTGTCTTCTTTGGTCACCTGACATCAATAAACACACATCAATAGAAAGAAAGACACACACAACACACACACACACACACACACACACACACACACACGAAACACACACACACACACACACACACACACACACACACACACACACACACACACACACACAGAGACCTTTGCCATGACGTACACAGCACACATGAGGATCTGGTCCAGGTGCCGGTCCATCATCAGGTCGGTGCAGTGGACCAGAGAATACTCGAAGCACGTCCAGATCTTCCTCCTCAGCTTGGACGAGATGTCCAGTTTGGCACAGAGATCACGGAGACGTACACTTGCCAGGTGATACACCTGAGGGAGGCGGAGTCACAGCATCAGGACACGCTACATGCTACAACATCAAAAACATCGACAACATACAACTTTACACCTGGATTCAGACACTCGGACCCAAACAATGACTCAGACACAAACACTCTGACAGACTCAGACACTCGGACACAAACACTCTGACAGACTCGGACACTCGGACACAAACACTCTGATGGACTCAGACACTCGGACACAAACACTCTGACAGACTCAGACACTCGGACACAAACACTGACAGACTCAGACACTCGGACACAAACACTCTGACAGACTCAGACACTCGGACACAAACACTGAGAGACTCAGACACTCGGACACAAACACTGACAGACTCAGACACTCGGACACAAACACTCTGACAGGCTCGGACACAAACACTGACAGACTCAGACACTCGGACACAAACACTGACAGACTCAGACACTCTGACACAAACACTGAGAGACTCAGACACTCGGACACAAACACTGACAGACTCAGACACTCGGACACAAACACTCTGACAGACTCAGACACTCTGACACAAACACTGACAGACTCAGACACTCGGACACAAACACTGACAGACTCAGACACTCGGACACAAACACTCTGACGGACTCAGACACTCGGACACAAACACTCTGACAGACTCAGACACTCTGACACAAACACTCTGACAGACTCAGACACTCGGACACAAACACTCTGACAGACTCAGACACTCGGACACAAACACTCTGACGGACTCAGACACTCGGACACAAACACTGACAGACTCAGACACTCGGACACAAACACTGACAGACTCAGACACTCTGACACAAACACTCTGACAGACTCAGACACTCGGACACAAACACTGACAGACTCAGACACTCGGACACAAACACTCTGACAGACTCAGACACTCGGACACAAACACTCTGACAGACTCAGACACTCGGACACAAACACTCTGACGGACTCAGACACTCGGACACAAACACTGACAGACTCAGACACTCGGACATAAACACTCTGACAGACTCAGACACAAACACTCGGACAGACTCAGACACAAACACTCGGACACAGACTCGGACTAGTACCTTCCTGAAGAACAATGACAGCGAGCCTTTCTTCAGCAGACTGCTGGATGGTTTGGCGGCTGGTTTGGCGACAGCTGATTGGACGGTGAGCGTCCCAGTCAGAGGCTGTAGCTGACCCTGTCCAGTCATGCTCATCGGGACGGGGATGAAGGTGATGCCTCCGCTCTCATTGGCTATTCCTAAGAGGTCAGAGGTCATTGTTAATGGTGATTATCATTCAGGTGTCACTGTCAGCTGTGTTTGGACTCTCACCGTGCACAGGTATGGAGACTGTCTGCCCGTTGTTGGCAGTGACAGTCAGCACCGTCGGCCCGGCTGGGATGGCCGTAACCAGGCTGGCCTGGCTCTTCTTGGCTGCCGGTGCTGTGCTGGTGCTGTTGGTGTTGGCGGTGACTCCGGGCTCACTGTCCGGCGGGTCCACAAACAGACGGCGACAAAATGGGCCTTTGGGCGGAGAGCTGTACCGGTCCTGCAGGGTGGTGGGGGAGGGAGACACACCTGGAGGGGCGGGGCAGATTGTCTCATCTTTGAAGGTGCTGTTGGTGCTGAGATCTGGCCCTTGGCTGACAGGGGTCAGCGGAACGCTGCCTGAGCTGCTCTCATCGCTGTGTTCCAGATACTGAGGAGGCATCACCTGAAACCGGACCACAAACAGAAGCATGATGAGGAAAACCTGAGGAACCAGGACTACACACAGAGTGTGGACAGGTTCTACGTGTTAGTCTGTGTGTCTGGACCTGCTGGCAGGCCGGGACGTGCTCTTTGGCCCCACAGAGGCTCTCCCACAGCGGGGAGTCGCTAGTCCAGGCCAGGCTCTCCAGAACCTGCTCCTCAACCTGGTTCAGGTGCTTCACCACCTCCCGGAACAGACCCTGCTCGGACCGCACCAAGACCTCGATCACCTGCAGACAGACACAGCTCAGGTGTATTGATACCTTGTAGAAGTGATCAGGTGTATTGATACCTTGTAGAAGTGATCAGGTGTATTGATACCTTGTAGAAGTGATCAGGTGTATTGATACCTTGTAGAAGTGATAGGCAGGGAGCTGGAAGATGGCGATTAGGTTTGGGAAATCTCCTGGAGGTCTGTATGAGAAGACTACGATCTCCAGACAGCAGACGAGCAGAGAGCGATGGAAGACGTCCTGCTCCAGAATACACTGACACACACACACACACACACACACGTTAAAGTGTTTGTTGTTGTGTGTGTGTCACATTACATCTATAAATACAGGTGATGTCTTTGTGTGTTCACTCACCGACAGGTCCGCGTCTCCCAGGATCATCTTCTCTCTCTCGATGATGGACTCCAGGATCCTGTAGTAGAGCGCTTCTGCCAGGTGGAAGTACTTCACGGCCGTGTCTGCACGGAGAAGGTTTGTCAGGTGAGAGTGTGTCACATTTCACATGAGTTTCCTGTTGATGAGTTCAGGTGTACCTTTCCCCGTCCCGCTAATCTCCGAGGTGCCTCTTTCCAAATGCTGAGAGAAGAGTTCAAACATATCCTTCAGGCGCCTGCTGATCACATCACTGGGGTCTCTGGCACAGGTCCTGCAGGGGGACAGTTTGTGTCATTACATCACTGCAGATGACAGTACACGAGACTGTGACCTCACAGGTAACAGCACACGGCGGACTCTGTGAGACTGTGACCTCACAGGTAACAGCACACGGCGGACTCTGTGAGACTGTGACCTCACAGGTAACAGCACACGGCGGACTCTGTGAGACTGTGACCTCACAGGTAAGAGCCGTGAGGTCACAGTCTCACAGAGTCCGCCGTTAAACTCACCTGAGCGTCTCCGTTAGCTTAGCGCTCGGCCCCTGCTTGGTGCCTGACAGCAGCGTGTGGAGTCGCCCGATGCTCTTCATGGCGGACAACACAGGAGGCAGCAAGCTGTTCTCCTGAACGTACCTCCTGCATGTCAGAGGGGTGGAGACCTTCAGAGCTGAGGCCTGATGATGATGACAGAGACAGACAGGTGAGGACAGGTAAACTCCACAAATATGGCTCAGCCGATCAGTTTACTGTCTGACCGTGAGGCTACTGTGCAGCCTGCTGGTGTCACTGTCCTGGTTCTCCACCCCGCCACACAGGCATGGACCCGGGGTACCAATGTCCTCATTCGCCCCCTCCCCGGTGAAGATCCTCTCATCCAGACTGCCCGAGGCCAGAACGTGTTCCTCGTAAACCCGACTGAGAGACAGACTGAGCACAGACACAGAGAGCATGATTTATTATCAATTAATTTATGTCTGTGACTGTGTCTGTCTGTGACTGTGTCTGTCTGTGACTGTGTCTGTCTGTGACTTTGTCTGTCTGTGACTATGTCTGTCTGTGACTGTGTCTGTCTGTGACTGTGTCTGTGACTGTGTCTGTCTGTGACTGTGTCTGTCTGTGACTGTGTCTGTCTGTGACTATGTCTGTCTGTGACTGTGTCTGTCTGTGACTATGTCTGTCTGTGACTATGTCTGTCTGTGACTGTGTCTGTCTGTGACTTTGTCTGTCTGTGACTATGTCTGTCTGTGACTGTGTCTGTGACTGTGTCTGTCTGTGACTGTGTCTGTCTGTGACTGTGTCTGTCTGTGACTGTGTCTGTCTGTGACTATGTCTGTCTGTGACTATGTCTGTCTGTGACTGTGTCTGTCTGTGACTTTGTCTGTCTGTGACTATGTCTGTCTGTGACTGTGTCTGTCTGTGACTGTGTCTGTGACTGTGTCTGTCTGTGACTGTGTCTGTCTGTGACTGTGTCTGTCTGTGACTATGTCTGTCTGTGACTTTGTCTGTCTGTGACTATGTCTGTCTGTGACTGTGTCTGTCTGTGACTGTGTCTGTTTGTGTCTGTCTGTGACTATGTCTGTCTGTGACTGTGTCTGTTTGTGTCTATGTCTGTCTGTGACTATGTCTGTGACTGTCTGTGACTGTGACTGTCTGTGACTGTCTGTGACTGTGACTGTCTGTGACTGTGACTGTCTGTGACTATGTCTGTTTGTGTCTGTCTGTGACTGTCTGTGACTGTGACTGTCTGTGACTGTGTCTGTCTGTGACTGTGTCTGTTTGTGTCTGTCTGTGACTATGTCTGTCTGTGACTGTGTCTGTTTGTGACTATGTCTGTCTGTGACTATGTCTGTGACTGTCTGTGACTGTCTGTGACTGTCTGTGACTGTGACTGTCTGTGACTGTGACTGTCTGTGACTGTGTCTGTCTGTGACTGTGACTGTCTGTGTCTGTCTGTGACTGTCTGTGACTGTGTCTGTCTGTGACTGTGTCTGTCTGTGACTGTGTCTGTTTGTGTCTGTCTGTGACTATGTCTGTCTGTGACTATGTCTGTCTGTGACTGTGTCTGTCTGTGACTGTGTCTGTTTGTGTCTGTCTGTGACTGTGTCTGTCTGTGACTGTGTCTGTCTGTGACTATGTCTGTTTGTGTCTGTCTGTGACTATGTCTGTCTGTGACTGTGTCTGTTTGTGACTATGTCTGTCTGTGACTATGTCTGTGACTGTCTGTGACTGTGACTGTCTGTGACTGTCTGTGACTGTGACTGTCTGTGACTATGTCTGTTTGTGTCTGTCTGTGACTGTCTGTGACTGTCTGTGACTGTGACTGTCTGTGACTGTGACTGTCTGTGTCTGTCTGTGACTGTTGACTGTCTGTGACTGTCTGTGACTATGTCTGTTTGTGTCTGTCTGTTTGTGTCTGTGACTGTCTGTGACTGTCTGTGACTGTCTGTGACTGTCTGTGACTGTCTGTGACTGTGACTGTCTGTGTCTGTCCGTGACTGTCCGTGACTGTCTGTGACTGTGACTGTCTGTGACTGTCTGTGACTGTGACTGTCTGTGACTGTCTGTGACTGTCTGTGACTGTGACTGTCTGTGACTGTCTGTGACTGTCCGTGACTGTCTGTGACTGTCCGTGACTGTCTGTGACTGTGACTGTCTGTGACTGTCTGTGATTGTCTGTGGCTGTCCGTGACTGTCTGTGACTGTCTGTGACTGTCTGTGACTGTGACTGTCTGTGACTGTCTGTGACTGTTTGTAGGTGTAAACATGTGTGCTCATATGTTTGTGTGTCTTTGATTGTGATGTTCAATACAGATTATTTATATTTGAGAGTTTCCTCCTGATGTGAATAAATATGCACAGGCACACTGCTGTATTAGAATATGAATATATATATGAATATAATGTAGTATTAATATTTATGCTATGTCATCATGCATCATCATATGACATCATACATCATGACACTGTGTGAAACTCACAAACTGTCTCCAAAGTTGAGAGGATCCAGGAAGCCGGTCAGAGCGTCTTCTTTACCTCTGAGGATCTGTGACAGACAGACTGAGATCAGTGTGTGTGTGTGTGTGTGTGTGTGTGTGTGTCTGTCTGTCTGTCTCACCCTCTTGTGGAAAAGTTTCTTGATGAACGGTTTCCAGAAATGTTCTTTGACTCCTTTGGCCTCCAGCAGCAGACCACCATGAAGCTCACACAGCTGCTCCATGAAGCAGTACGGGCCGGAGGACGGACGGAAGTCTTTACTACTGAAGTCCTCAGGTAGACCTGCACACACACACACACACACACACACACACACCACACACACACACACACACACACACACACACACACACACACACACACACGTGATGATCAAGTACAGGTGACAGGAAGTTCAAATAAAAAAACAGAACAAAATAAAAATAAATAAATTCCTGCAGTGTTTTGGGGGTTTGAAGCTTCCTGTGATTTCAGTTTGACAGTTTCCATGTTGAGGCCTGCAGAGCAGCTTCCTCTCTGCGGTAAACTACATCGGTGTTTGGAGGTGGAGGTGACGGGTGGAGGCACAGAGGGGAACAGCGGGCAGAGCTGATAAACAGTTGCCTGTATGAATACAAACTTTAGACTCCATGACGGTTGATTATGTCCAACACTGAGTAAACAGAGCGCCGAAACGAGTCTGTAACTATGAACCATGTTAGCATGTAGCATGTAGCACTTGAAACCAGACACATACATTGTTGGTATCTATGCTTTTATTTTGGTTTCCATGCGTGGTACCTGTGAAGTCTGGGTTGAGAAGATCTTTGCGGGCGTTGCAGAGCAGAGCGTTGGTGAAGACGAGGTCGACAGCACACAGCAGGAGATGGTACGAGTTCACCACGTCATCACTGATCATTGGGAAGTTACCTGAACCACAGACACAGAAAGTGAGACAGAGAGAGACAGACGATGATGAGTGGATGGATGGATGAACGGATGGATGGATGGATGGATGGATGGATGAGTGTCACCTTTAGCGTGGATGAAGAGGACCCAGCAGAAGTTGAAGACCTCGGTCACGGTGCACGGATGACGTCTACAGACACGGAGTGAGGTAACGTGAGTCAGCTGATCACGAACAATGTAAACATCAGGATGTCCTCATAGAATAGCTGATGTGAGGTCAGAGGTCGTGGTGATGTCATACCTCTGCTTGCGGCTGCGGTGGACTCGCGGTGGCTCCTCTGACGGTGCCTTGAACACGGCTCTGAACACGGGAACGTATTTCTTAAAGATGACCGCCGACACGGTGAAGTTCCTCTCCAGTTTGTCTGTGCTCACACGAAAGTCCTGAGGGACAGATGCCATGTCCTGCCACTTCCTCATCTTATTGAAGAACTCTATGAGGCTGGAGAGGAGAGGAGTTCAGAGTCAGACTATGTCATGATGTGACTGACGCACTGACCTGTACCTGTACAGGTGAGTGCACTGTGTGTCTTACCTCATCTCTGAGCTGCGCAGGATTCTGGTCAGGGACACATAGTTCCCCTCAGCCGTCCCTTTTCCCACCGTCGGCACCGAAGACCTGCACGCCACGTACAGAGAGCATGCCAACCAGTGCAGCTCGCTGCCCTGCACGCCATGATGGAGAGGACAGGAGACAGAGAGTAATTAATCAAAACAGAACCGGAAGAGGGCGCACCTTGCTGCTGCCCGGACATATTAAGCCGCAACGAAGTGATGAAAAAGAAGTGGATTGTGAGACACAAAGAGAGACACAGAGAGAAAGACACAGAGAGAAAGACACAGAGAGAAAGACACAGAGAGAGAAAGACACAGAGAGAAAGACACAGAGAGAAAGACACAGAGAGAAAGACACAGAGAGAGAAAGACAGAGAGAGAAAGACACAGAGAGAAAGACACAGAGAGAAAGACACAGAGAGAGAAAGACACAGAGAGAAAGACACAGAGAGAAAGACACAGAGAGAAAGACACAGAGAGAAAGACACAGAGAGAGAAAGACACAGAGAGAAAGACACAGAGAGAAAGACAGAGAGAGAAAGACACAGAGAGAGAAAGACACAGAGAGAAAGACACAGAGAGAAAGACACAGAGAGAGAAAGACACAGAGAGAAAGACACAGAGAGAGAAAGACAGAGAGAGAAAGACACAGAGAGAAAGACACAGAGAGAAAGACACAGAGAGAAAGACAGAGAGAGGGAAAGACACAGAGAGAGAAAGACACAGAGAGAAAGACACAGAGAGAAAGACACAGAGAGAAAGACAGAGAGAGGGAAAGACACAGAGAGAGAAAGACACAGAGAGAAAGACACAGAGAGAAAGACACAGAGAGAAAGACACAGAGAGAAAGACACAGAGAGAAAGACACAGAGAGAGAAAGACACAGAGAGAAAGACACAGAGAGACACAGAAAGAAAGACAGAGAGAGGGAAAGACACAGAGAGAAAGACAGAGAGAGAAAGACAGAGAGAGGGAAAGACACAGGGAGAAAGACAGAGAGAGAGACAGAGAGGGAAAGACACAGAGACACAGAAAGAAAGACAGAGAGAGAGACAGACAGACAGACAGAGACACGGAGACAAAGACACAGAGAGAGACAGACAGACAGAGACACGGAGACAAAGACACAGAGAGACACAGACAGACAGAGACACGGAGACAAAGACACAGAGAGACACAGACAGACAGAGACACGGAGACAAAGACACAGAGAGACACAGATAGACAGAGACACGGAGACAAAGACACAGAGAGACACAGACAGACAGAGACACGGAGACAAAGACACAGAGAGACACAGAGAGGGAAAAGAAAAGGAAATTCTCACTGACATCATAAAATACTGATAAAAAGAGCAGTAAAGATTTTAAATTTTAGATTTATGGATTCAAAAAGAACTTAAAATATTTACATGAAATACACTGTTGAGCTGATTTATTGGAGCTGATCAGATTATTGTCATGTAATAATATAATAATTGTATTACTATGAATCATGTGACTTATAAAAGTGTCAGATCATTTACTTTGAGACAAAGCACCGCTCATAATGTTAATATTAACAATAATAATAATCTGTTTATATTCATGTAACATATTACATGATACGTTTGAGTATAAAACTAATAATAATGTGCTTTGGGTATAAACAGATGAAGTACTCAGAATACTGTAGTTTGTACTTTAATGTCAAAACAATACAAAGTAAAAATACTGCATAAAGCTGCAGTCTGATCAACACTTAATGGTTATTAATGATTATTATATATTTAATTGGTCCATCCAGCAGCATCATGAAACACTGAACATTCAAATGAACAAACTGTCACTACGTGTTTGCAACGCTTATAGAACGTTTGAACAACGTTAGATAACGTTTTTATAATATTTATACAACGTTAGTATAACATTTGTTGGGTCTATAACGTTTTTATAACGTTGTCCTGATGTTTGGGTCGGTTAGTCTGCGCAGGCTGTTAACCTTCGATGTTTTTATAACGTTTGTATGACGTTTCTCTAACGTTGTCTTGATGTTTGGGTCCGTTAGCTGCGCAGACTCTTAGCATTAACGTTCGTGTTACGGTGTTACAGTGAAAGCGGAGCCGGACAGAAACATGAGTGGAACCTGGTGCGGGTTCGGTCGGTCCGGTCCGGGAGTTACCTCTAAGGTGAAGTTGGTTCTGATGTTCTGGTAGGTCTTCCACGCCTCGCTGCTCGCCTCTTCGTCCATGTTCAGAGCCCGACACAGCTCCTCAAACCCGGCTCGCGCTCTCCGCACCAAGTCGTCGTCGTCGCTCATTTTGGGTCCTCGTGAACAAACGAAGCGGGAAAAGGGCACGTTAACGTGACGTATAGCAGCACCGACACCGACTACAGCCGCTGATACCGGAGCTGTTCGTTCAAACCGGTCGTTAACGTAATTATTACCGGGAGAGAGCTTCACGGTCCGGACGCTGAGGCCATTTAAATGTCCTCTGACTGACAGCAAGCGTTACGCTGCGTACGTACGGAGCGCCGCCAGCCACAGCGTCAAACGTCATCTCCGTGCGTAACTTAGAGAGAGAATACCAGAAACAGCGTAACTCGGCTTAGCCCACTAAACGTGCGTACAGAGGGGCGGGGCCGCTGTCAATCAAAATACTACGACTTCCGGTATTTTTTGTTGTTTCCAGACGGAGCCTCAGCCGGAAGTGACGTTGTTTAACACGTTGGCGTTTGTTGTTAAAATGTGACGTCAGCTGAAGATTCTGACGTCATGGTCTGATCCTAGCACAGAAGAATATTAATTATATTAATTAAATAATTTATATTAATTAAATAAATATAGAGAAGAATGACATTTAATGATTTTAAAATATTAAAATAAAAAGGATCAAACTGCTGAAAATTAATTTATTATTAATTATTGTTATATAGCTGTTGGCTCGTTACCTCATTATCATCTCATGACTTTAATTTTTACTCACAAACACACAAAATAAAAAATAGCAAATTAATTCATGAACTCATAAATATAAAGTTCTGATACAGAAACTCTACAGAACCTCTATGTCTCCATCTCTGGGTTCTCTGCAGTAGAACCTCTTGGTCCCGGTCCAGACGTCCTCAGACCTGCAGTATTGTCAGCAGGTTGTAGGTCATGGTGTCTCTGATGACCTCAGCGGTGCAGTAGGCGTCCCCATTGTATGATTCTGTTTTCGGTTGCCTCAGAGAACCTTCAGAAGGAACCGCCTGAGCGGTTCACTCAGGGAGGAAGTGGTCTCGGTGGGCCTCACAGATGTTGTACAGAACGCAGCACGCTGCCACGACTCTGGGCATCATGGAGCCGTCAATGTTGCTCTTCTGAAGACACCTCCAGCAGCCTTTCAGGGGTGTGAAGGCAGTGTCCACCACAGAGCAGAGGTCAGAGCGTAGGTGGGCTGTGAGTCAGCTGCTGCTCCAGGAGGTACCCCTTCATCAGCAACAGCTTCAGTGGGAGCGACGCATCACCAATGAGATGGACTGGGACCTCCACGCTGTCCGACAGCACGGACTTCTGAAAGAAACAGATTTAACCTGCTAACCCGCTAACGTCCAGTGAACGCGGCTGGACCAGAACCAGAACACAACCTCTGAAACCAGCTGTGTTTAACAGGGAATAAAGTAGCCTACCTTGGTGATTCTGTTGGACTGACCTCTCTGGGGAACAGGTACCCATCAGGCTGGTCCTCTGCTTTTATGTACAGGTCTGAGCTGGACAGAACCGCAGAGATGCTGGTACTGCCGAGCCAACCTGCATAGACGTCAGTGAACCTGTGACCACACAAAACACGAGCTCACAAGATGACACACGAGACTGATTGATTTGTTGACATCATTTATGGATCGATCAACCAATCAATGTTTAAAGGTACAAAATGTCAGATATTCACTGTATTAAATCATAAAATTAATATGCTATATCACCAGTTCTTAAGGAAACATGCCAAGTTGAAATATTTGCTTGTTGACAAAAACCAGACAGCCAAAATGTTCTTATTTTGAAATTTACCAGCAGGCTGTCTCTCTGTTTATGTTTCAGCCTTTGTCATTCTGATCACTCAGTTCTGTGTTCGATATCCGGGGTTGGCAGGTATGAAACAAATCTGCAGCAAACACAGCACACTACAACGATGGAAGCAAGCGAGTTTACCAGACCTGAGAGACAGACACGGGCAAAAAAACAAGCGATGTTACAGCAGCTAGAGAGTTTGATAGTTTCATAGTTTATCGTTTCATAGTTTATAGTCAATAAGTCAATTCACGTCAATGATGAATCCTCCATGCATACCAAAGTCTGTCATGGAGTCCCACAAGGTTCTGTACTAGGGCCACTTCTATTCAGTCTATATATGCTTCCTCTAGGGAACATTATTAGGAATCACTCCATTAATTTGCATTGTTATGCTGACGACACCCAATTATATTTATCAATCAATCCTGATGAAACCAATCAGTTAACTAAACTCCAAGCATGTCTTAGGGATATAAAAAGTTGGATGACCTACAATTTTCTGTTAGGTTCAGATGAAATTGAAGTTCTTGTAATTGGACCCAAACACCTCAGAAACTCTCTTTCCGGAGACCTGGCTACCTTAGACGGGATCACCCTGGCCTCCAGCTCCACCGTAAAGAATCTTGGAGTTGTTTTTGATCAGGATTTGTCCTTTATAGTGTTGGGAAGTTCGACTCTTTTTACTGACTCAGATCTTTTACTCTCGGACAGTAAAGCACAGGGAGTGACACCCTCTGTTCTTAGACCCTCGTTCCAGTGAGGAAAAACTTGCCCACAAAAACCCTTTAACAGAAAAACAGGGTCCAGCAGGTTCCAACAGATCCACCATGGTCCAGCAGGTCTAGGAGGGTCCAGCAGAGTGCAGCAGGGTCCAGCAGGGTCCAGCAGTGTCCACCAGGTCTGGGAGGGTCCAGCAGGTCTAGGAGGGTCCAGCACGGTCCAGCAGGGTCCAGCAGAGTGCAGCAGGGTCCAGCAGTGTCCACCAGGTCTAGGAGGGTCCAGGAGAGTCCAGCAGGGTCCAGCAGAGTGCAGCAGGGTCCAGCAGGTCCAGCAGGGTCCAGCAGTGTCCACCAGGTCTAGGAGGGTCCAGGAGAGTCCAGCAGGGTCCAGCAGGTCCAGCAGAGTCCAGCAGGACAAGTAGGGTCCAGCAGGGCCAGGTTTAAGCATCCAGCTCCTGGACAACAAACGGAGGTGTTGACAGCGCTGATCCGGGTCAACCCACGGGCCTGCAGGAGGTGTTGTTCCCAGCAGAGACAACAGATGACGCTTCAGAGGACCGAGCCTGTCTCAGATCCAGAACCGCTCTCATGTCCCAGCATGCATCTGACTAACTCAGGTGGAGCATGAGGCTGGGCCAGCTGCTGTGGGGACACTGCACCTGCAGGGGGCCCCCTTCCTCTAGGCTACTGCAGGCCAGGAGGACTCCCAAGACCTCAGAGGAGAAAGGAGGAGGAGAAAGAGGAGGAGGAGGAGGTGGAGGAGGTGGAGGAGGAGGAGGAGGAGGAGGAGGAGGAGGTGGAGAAGGAGGTGGAGAAGGAGGAGGTGGAGGAGGAGGTGGAGGAGGAGGAGAGAGGAACTGTGGAACCCAGTAAGGCAGTTTACCTGTTCACTGACACAACATCAGAATAACATTCAGACAACATTCAGACAACATCTAGACATTGTCCTTATGTTGTGTATGTGTGTGTGTGGTCTGTGTCTATGTGAATGTATGTGTATGTGTGTATGCATGAGGTGTGTGTGTGTGTGTGTGTATGAGGTGTGTGTGTGTGTGTGTATGATGTGTAAAGATCAGTGTGAGCTCCAGCAGCTTGTGTAACTGACAGCTCCGTCAGCTCCGTCGGCTCCATGTTGTTTATGTTCCCCTTCTAATTACAGACGGTTAGCAGTGGCTAGGCTAACAGGATGCTGTCACTTCCTGCTGTGTGATATTCAGCGTTAAGGGTCACTGGAGGAAAGACTGCGAGCAAATGTTACCATCTGTCAGCAGCTCGAGCCAACAGGAGGAGTCTGCAGGAGGCGCCGCCTGACACGTTTACAACATTTAAAAACATCCTGATCAAACAAAAAATCACTGAAGATGAATTGACGATGATGGGAGGATTTATTGATTTCACAGTAAACTCATTTATTGTTATTATTTATGATTTAAACAAACTGTGTCACCATGGAGATGAATCAAACTCATTCAGTAATAATAAATGAATACGAATAAATTAGATACACCTATAAAATGGAACAGAAACAACCAATAAACCAAATAATTATGTATGTATTATGTATGAGTCATGACATATATGTCTATATAGAGTGTAAGTGTAGTGTATAGTGTAACAGAGCGACAGTGAGTGGTGGGTAATTGAAAAACAGGAAACAGGGACAAGACGAGGAGGTGCAGGTGTAGTCTGACAGCAGAACCCTTCTTACACTGTGAAACCACAATGGACCAATGAGACGACATTCCGCGTCACTGATTGAAGCAGAGCAAAACCAGGAGCCTTTAGTCTTACCCAGGTGAACCCAAGCGATATCTCAGAGGACCTCAGGAAGAGGGTAGTGACAGCATATCAAGTAATCTAAAAAAGAATTGAGCTTCATCGTTCAGCTGTGAGGCAGATCACTAAACTAAACTCTGCATAGAAGTGGACAACCTTCCAAAATATCAGCAAAAGATGGTAATTCAGGTGAAAGCCAAGCCAAACATCTAGAGATCTGCAGACCTCTCTTACTGCATCTGGGACACGTGCATCTTTCCACAATAAGAAGAAAACTCAATCAACATGGAACTCAAACATACATGGAAGGGTTGCTAGGAAATAGACTGCTCACAAAAAAGAACAAAGCTGCCTGTCTCAACTAGAGGACACCTGGAGAAACCTGAAGGTTTTTGGAAGTCCATTTTGTGGACAAATGAGTCCAAAGTTGAACTCTTTGGTTACAACCCCCCCCCCCCCAAACAGTGAAGCATGGTGGTGGGAATGTTAAGATCTGGGTTTGCTTTTCATCCTCAGGACCTGGACAACTCCATGTAGTCCCCAGAATCTTGACAGGTCTCATCAACATCCAAAACTTTCCAGCAATCTAACAAAGGAATGGCTGAAGAAGAAGAAGAAGATTTGTGTTCTGGATTGGCCCAAAGTGCTGACCTAAATCCAACTGAAATGCTTTGGTGGGACCTGAAGTGAGCAGTTCATGCCACACGCCCGTCCAGCCTCTTCACAGGCTGCGTTCTGCGAGGAAGAGTGAGCAAATGTCCCTCAAAGTAGACGTGACACTGATAAGTCACTAGAAACCATTTGGTTGAGATTACTACTGTGAGAGGCAATATCCTGTTAACTGAAGGGGCTCACATGAAATTTTTCTTAAATCAACCACTTTTTAAAAAAATAAAGAATGAATTTTGTCCATTATTTGAATCATCATGAATCATCATGAACTCTCCTGGTCCTGATTTATGATGTGGGTCATGTGACAGCAGGGGGCGCTCCAATCAAAACAAACAGAGGCCGGATCAGCTGATCGAGTGTTTGACGGCTTCGTGTGTGTGTGTGTGTGTGTGTGTGTGTGTGTGTGTCAAATGAGATTTAATCCATTCAAAGTTTATTAAGGCTATTATTAATATCAATAATATTAATAATTATTATTATAACAAAATATATAAAATAATGATGCAATAAATGATAATTAAATTACTGATGGACAATTTTATTTTTGTTTCTTTCGGGAGATTTAATGTCTCTTCACATTTTTTATTTTATTAAAATATGTTATTTATTTCACAATAAAAGTCCTATTATTGTTTTTGTATGTTGTGTCAGTTTGAGGAGAAAGAATCCATGACAATGTGTTCATGCGTCAATAAATGTATATATGTGTGACCATGTGGGGGCCTCCCCTGTCAGGGTCATGGCGGGCGGAGACTCTGGGCGAGGGCCGCCATGGAGAAGTCTGAAGCTCAACACAGAGAGAGACGACATCACTAACCACTGCGCCATTTCAAATATAAAAGTAAAATGCTCAACATTTTAATTTCACATAGACTTCAGTGAGTGTTTGTTTCACATTAAAATTTAATGTTAAGATTTCAACATTCTCTGCAATACAAATATTAAAAATTAATAATCTATAAATATACATCATCATGGGCACGTTTAATTAAGAATAAATTAATGCACTAATATTATAGACTGCAGAATTAACAACAAATCTGACTATCAAGGTTTTCATTATTTAAACATATTATAATATTATTATTATATTATTAATAGTGCACTGATTTAAATTTTCACACACACACAAACTTCAATCAATTTGATGTGCAAAAAAATGCAGATTAAATAACAGTGGATGGTTAAATTAATTATTAAATATTCTGAAATCTAAAAACAAAAAATGAAAAAATAAAATAGCAAAATAAATAAATAAAATAAAAACCCTCATAGATCACAAACTCCTCCTCATCATCACTGAACAAACACCTCTCCTCCTCCTCGTTGTAGGATTAGGATCAGTCCACCTTCTCGGTCAGAGAAATCAAATCTTCATTCTTGGTCCGTCAGATAAAAGGTGAAGCTGTAAGCCTCTTAGTCTGTTTGTCAGAGAGAAGATTATTGCAACCTACTTGCCTCACATCATCCACAGAGGAAGATTCATCTTAACATCCTGCAGCGAGTACAAGTACTGCCATCAGAGCAGAGTCCGGGCTCAGCAGGGTCATCCAGGTGTGGTTCAGGTGTAGATCCAGGTGTGGTTCAGGTGTAGATCCAGGTGTGGTTCAGGTGTGAAAAGATAAAAACCTTAAACATGAAGATGTTGAAAAGTTAATGATTAATGTCTTCAGATCAGCTCCTACTCCTTCTTTGTTAGGTATTAGGTATTTACTATAGTTCTATTCTCATTCCCTAGATAATCAAAATATGAAAATTACAGTCATTCATACCCAGAAGAGGGAGAACAAACAAACAAACAATAATAATTTAGAAAAAAAACAATTAAGGTTGTGGGAAAAACACGGAGAGGGCATGTATGAAATGGGATGTATGAAACTAAAAAACAAATGACAGCAATTAGGTTAAGGTAATAAGAAAAAAAAGAAGGTAAGGGTTAGGAAAAAAGAACATGAAGGGAAATGAATTCTAAATAAAACAGGTTAGGTTCAGGGGAAGGATTCAAGGGGTTAGGGTTAGGTGAGAAGCTAGGGAGGGAGATAAACAACTCTATCACAAAGTAAAAGGGGAATGTGAGGGTTAGATTTATGAACAGGAATCAAGGATTAAGTTTAGGGAAAAAGGAAAATAAAAAAATTAACCATAATGAATCACTCTAAAGAATATTAAAAAAATAATAATAAAAAACCCATAAAGTGTACAACTAAAAAAATGAATATAAATTAATTGTATTAATACACTCATATAGTTTTATTGTAGGTTAAATCTCCATATATATCTAATGATATCTGTTGCAAACACCCTAGTATATATCCTATGAATCATGTTACATTTACTATGATCCGTATACTATATAGACATGTCATCTGAAAAGAGTTTTCTGCTAAGATAGAGGGTCACTGTATTCATTGGAAAGAGAGGTCCCTTGTTCTCCGTGATGGTCACTCGTTCTCCATCATGGTCCCTTGTTCTCCGTGATGGTCGCTCGTTCTCCATCATGGTCGCTCGTTCTCCATCATGGTCCCTTGTTCTCTGTGATGGTCGCTCGTTCTCCATCATGGTCGCTCGTTCTCTGTGATGGTCGCTTGTTCTCTGTGATGGCTGCTCCTTCTTTGTCACGGTCGCTCGTTCTCCATCATGGTTGCTCGTTCTCCGTGATGGTCTCTCGTTCTCCGTGATGGTCGCTCGTTCTCCGTGATGGTCGCTCGTTCTTCATCATGGTCCCTTGTTCTCCGTGATGGTCACTCGTTCTCCATCATGGTTGCTCGTTCTCCGTGATGGTCGCTCGTTCTCCGTGATGGTCGCTCGTTCTTCATCATGGTCCCTTGTTCTCCATCATGGTCGCTCGTTCTTCATCATGGTCCCTTGTTCTCCGTGATGGTCACTCCTTCTCCATCATGGTCCCTTGTTCTCTGTGATGATCACTCGTTCTCCATCATGGTCGCTCGTTCTCCGTGATGGTCGCTCGTTCTCCATCATGGTTGCTCGTTCTCCGTGATGGTCGCTCGTTCTCCGTGATGGTCGCTCGTTCTTCATCATGGTCCCTCGTTCTCCGTGATGGTCACTCGTTCTCCATCATGGTTGCTCGTTCTCCGTGATGGTCGCTCGTTCTCCGTGATGGTCGCTCGTTCTTCATCATGGTCCCTTGTTCTCCATCATGGTCGCTCATTCTCCGTGATGGTCGCTCGTTCTCCGTGATGGTCGCTCGTTCTCCATCATGGTTGCTCGTTCTCCGTGATGGTCGCTCGTTCTCCGTGATGGCCGCTCGTTCTCTGTGATGGCTGCTCCTTCTTTGTCACGGTCGCTCATTCTCCATCATGGTCCCTTGTTCTCCGTGATGGTCGCTCGTTCTCCATCATGGTCCCTTGTTCTCCGTGATGGTCACTCGTTCTCCATCATGGTCCCTTGTTCTCCGTGATGGTCGCTCGTTCTCCATCATGGTCGCTCGTTCTCCATCATGGTCCCTTGTTCTCTGTGATGGTCGCTCGTTCTCCATCATGGTCGCTCGTTCTCTGTGATGGTCGCTTGTTCTCTGTGATGGCTGCTCCTTCTTTGTCACGGTCGCTCGTTCTCCATCATGGTTGCTCGTTCTCCGTGATGGTCTCTCGTTCTCCGTGATGGTCGCTCGTTCTCCGTGATGGTCGCTCGTTCTTCATCATGGTCCCTTGTTCTCCATCATGGTCGCTCGTTCTCCATCATGGTTGCTCGTTCTCCGTGATGGTCACTCCTTCTCCATCATGGTCCCTTGTTCTCTGTGATGATCACTCGTTCTCCATCATGGTCGCTCGTTCTCCGTGATGGTCGCTCGTTCTCCATCATGGTTGCTCGTTCTCCGTGATGGTCGCTCGTTCTCCGTGATGGTCGCTCGTTCTCCATCATGGTTGCTCGTTCTCCGTGATGGTCGCTCGTTCTCCGTGATGGTCGCTCGTTCTTCATCATGGTCCCTCGTTCTCCGTGATGGTCACTCGTTCTCCATCATGGTTGCTCGTTCTCCGTGATGGTCGCTCGTTCTCCGTGATGGTCGCTCGTTCTTCATCATGGTCCCTTGTTCTCCATCATGGTCGCTCGTTCTCCGTGATGGTCGCTCGTTCTCCGTGATGGTCGCTCGTTCTCCATCATGGTTGCTCGTTCTCCGTGATGGTCGCTCGTTCTCCGTGATGGCCGCTCGTTCTCTGTGATGGCTGCTCCTTCTTTGTCACGGTCGCTCATTCTCCATCATGGTCCCTTGTTCTCCGTGATGGTCGCTCGTTCTCCATCATGGTCCCTTGTTCTCCGTGATGGTCGCTCGTTCTCCATCATGGTCGCTCGTTCTCCTTGATGGTCGCTCGTTCTCCATCATGGTCGTTCGTTCTCTGTGATGGCTGCTCCTTCTTTGTCACGGTCGCTCGTTCTCCATCATGGTCCCTTGTTCTCCGTGATGGTCGCTCGTTCTCCGTGATGGTCGCTCGTTCTCTGTGATGGTCACTTGTTCTCTGTGATGGCTGCTCCTTCTTTGTCACGGTCGCTCGTTCTCCATCATGGTCCCTTGTTCTCCGTGATGGTCACTCGTTCTCCATCATGGTCGCTCGTTCTCCGTGATGGTCACTCGTTCTCCATCATGGTCGCTCGTTCTCTGTGATGGCTGCTCCTTCTTTGTCACGGTCGCTCGTTTTCCATCATGGTCCCTTGTTCTCCGTGATGGTCACTCGTTCTCCATCATGGTTGCTCGTTCTCCGTGATGGTTGCTCGTTCTCTGTGATGGCTGTTCCTTCTTTGTCACGGTCGCTCGTTCTCCATCATGGTCCCTTGTTCTCCGTGATGGTCGCTCGTTCTCCATCATGGTCCCTTGTTCTCCGTGATGGTCACTCGTTCTCCATCATGGTTGCTCGTTCTCCGTGATGGTCGCTCGTTCTCTGTGATGGCTGCTCCTTCTTTGTCACGGTCGCTCGTTCTCCATCATGGTCCCTTGTTCTCCGTGATGGTCGCTCGTTCTCCATCATGGTCCCTTGTTCTCCGTGATGGTCGCTCGTTCTCCATCATGGTCGCTCGTTCTCCGTGATGGTCGCTCGTTCTCCATCATGGTCGCTCGTTCTCCATCATGGTCCCTTGTTCTCCGTGATGGTCACTCGTTCTCCATCATGGTTGCTCGTTCTCCGTGATGGTCGCTCGTTCTCTGTGATGGCTGTTCCTTCTTTGTCACGGTCGCTCGTTCTCCATCATGGTCCCTTGTTCTCCGTGATGGTCACTCGTTCTCCATCATGGTCGCTCGTTCTCCGTGATGGTCGCTCGTTCTCTGTGATGGTCACTCGTTCTCCATCATGGTTGCTCGTTCTCCATGATGGTCGCTCGTTCTCTGTGATGGTCGCTCGTTCTCCATCATGGTCGCTCGTTCTCCGTGATGGTCGCTTGTTCTCCGTGATGGTCGCTCGTTCTTCATCATGGTCCCTTGTTCTCCATCATGGTCCCTTGTTCTCCGTGATGGTCGCTCGTTCTCCATCATGGTCGCTCGTTCTCCGTGATGGTCGCTTGTTCTCCGTGATGGTCGCTCGTTCTTCATCATGGTCCCTTGTTCTCCATCATGGTCCCTTGTTCTCCGTGATGGTCGCTCGTTCTCCATCATGGTCGCTCGTTCTCCGTGATGGTCGCTCGTTCTCTGTGATGGTCGCTTGTTCTCTGTGATGGCTGCTCCTTCTTTGTCACGGTCGCTCGTTCTCCATCATGGTCCCTTGTTCTCCGTGATGGTCACTCGTTCTCCATCATGATCGCTCGTTCTCCGTGATGGTCGCTCGTTCTCCATCATGGTCCCTTGTTCTCCGTGATGGTCACTCGTTCTCCATCATGGTCGCTCGTTCTCTGTGATGGTCACTCGTTCTCCATCATGGTTGCTCGTTCTCCATGATGGTCGCTCGTTCTCTGTGATGGTCGCTCGTTCTCCATCATGGTCGCTCGTTCTCCGTGATGGTCGCTCGTTCTCTGTGATGGTCGCTCGTTCTCCATCATGGTCGCTCGTTCTCCGTGATGGTCGCTTGTTCTCCGTGATGGTCGCTCGTTCTTCATCATGGTCCCTTGTTCTCCATCATGGTCCCTTGTTCTCCGTGATGGTCGCTCGTTCTTCATCATGGTCCCTTGTTCTCCATCATGGTCCCTTGTTCTCTGTGATGGTCGCTTGTTCTCTGTGATGGCTGCTCCTTCTTTGTCACGGTCGCTCGTTCTCCATCATGGTCCCTTGTTCTCCGTGATGGTCACTCGTTCTCCATCATGATCGCTCGTTCTCCGTGATGGTCGCTCGTTCTCCATCATGGTCCCTTGTTCTCCGTGATGGTCACTCGTTCTCCATCATGGTCCCTTGTTCTCCATCATGGTCGCTCGTTCTCCGTGATGGTCGCTCGTTCTCCATCATGGTCGCTCGTTCTCCATGATGGTCGCTCGTTCTCTGTGATGGCTGCTCCTTCTTTGTCACGGTCGCTCGTTCTCCATCATGGTCCCTTGTTCTCTGTGATGGTCACTCGTTCTCCATCATGGTCGCTTGTTCTCCGTGATGGTCGCTCGTTCTCTGTGATGGTCGCTCGTTCTCCATCATGGTCGCTCGTTCTCCGTGATGGTCGCTCGTTCTCTGTGATGGTCGCTCGTTCTCCATCATGGTCGCTCGTTCTCCGTGATGGTCGCTCGTTCTCTGTGATGGTTGCTTGTTCTTTGTCACGGTCGCTCGTTCTCCATCATGGTCCCTTGTTCTCTGTGATGGTCGCTCATTAACAGGAGTAAATCTCCAGATGGTTCCAATAAGTACATTTCTTCAGTACTCTTAATTTAAAGTGAATTACTATTCTGATAGATGCAAACATGCTAACACCAACATAAAAACATATCAATGAACCAATCAGACGACAGAAACAAAATATTAATCAGGACAACCTGGAAGAGTTCGTACTGATGTTTTCTCTGACATTTAAACTATAATCTTTTAACATTTGGTTTAATTATGTTGAATTAGCACCATTAGCCATTAGCTGTTAGCACTGAGCTTGTGGATGTTTAGACTGAGATCTCTGTTTTACTTTAAAACTGGAGGAATGTTCAGAAGGCTGTTTATGACTTCTGAGAGGATTCAATAATAATAACAATAATAATTGAAACTATTTGATGATTATTTTGATAACAACATCATGTGCTGAATGTGCAGATCAGAGTTAAATCATGTGACTTCAGTCGGAACATCTTTTTTCTGACCCAAAGATTTCTTCATACGTTCATTCACATGTTCATTTACGTGTTCTTTCATGTTTCCTGAGTGGTTGTGTGTATCACTGTGGCACGTCTCAGATGAAAAATGGCCGTTGTTTGTCTCAGTATTGATAAAACTATTTTTAATTAAACTTCATGTTTGTGCAGAAACGCACTACAAACATCTGATCAACATAGAAAAAACGTTTCAAAGTGTTTGTTTCACAGTCAGTCACAGCTCGTCTGTGTCTGATATACAGGCCGGGCCCTGTTCTGTCCCTGGATCTGTTTGGACAAAGGTCTCTGAGGGTCCTGGTCCATGTGGTCCCCAACCTTTTTATCACCACGGACCGGACAATGTCACTACGGACCGGGTAGCTATCGTTACCATTACGCTGCGCAACTGATCCAGGCGTCACTGAGAGAATCATTTCTCTAAATAAAAGGTTTATCAAAATAAAAGATCGTCCATACTGAGATAATACGTAAAACGGAAATAATTAATTATTTCTTGTGCGGCCCAGTACCAATTGCTCGACGGACCGGTACCGGTCCGTGGCCCGGGGGTTGGGGACCACTGGTCTAGGTGGTTCACGTGATCCACGTGATCCAGGTCTAGGTGCTGCTCGTGCCTGTGTTCAGTTCGTGGCTGTGTGGCTGGCGGTCTCTGGTGTCGGCTCTCTGCAGAATCGTCTGCTGTAATCCATCTGAATGCTGCGCCGAGCCTTGCAGTGGCCCAAGGGCGCCATACGAGTACCCAGGCAGGGAGGGGGCGCAGTAGTACAGGTGCCTGTGGGTGAACGTGGTCCGCAGTGCGGGTGTGGCAGGGACGGCCCCCCCACTCAGTGGAGGGTCTGTACATCCTTTATGTTTGTCCACAGACGTGGCCATCTCAGCCAGAGACCACAATTTGGGTTTGGGGGTCTGGTTCTGGACGGCACTGCAGGAGTTCATGTGATCTTTAGGCGGGACCTCGGAGGGGGCAGGGCCTACAAGCCGGGGCAGCCTACAGTCCACCGAGTCCTTAAAGTCTGCATCAGAAAAACCTCGATCTGGGTCAGCACCACCACCGCTGTCTAACATCAATACAGAAGAGTCCACGACCGAGGGAGAGCGAGACTGAGCTGCAGTGAGAAACAGACAAGCCATCAAATATGACGTTAGTATTATTATTAATGACAGTTAATATTAGTAAATATTAATGACAGCAAGATTTGATTAATTACAGTACAAACAGCTGTAAGCACGGAGAGTATATATTTATAGTCTTATTCTGTTTATGATGTCGATCACACACTGTTTATATGTTTATATTTTGTTTATATATATTTATGTGTGATCAGCTGATCATGTGACTGCTGTGTGACTCACGTGCGTGACTCTTACTCTCATTGTCATTGTTGCTCTTGGCCGACTCGTCGTCATGGCGTTCCAGATCTGCGTTATCATCGTCCTCCTCGTCCTCGCTGCGGTTCCGGGGCATCCACGTCATCTTGTTCTCCTTCTTCAGGCGCCGCCGTGCATTGGCAAACCATGTGGAGACTTGGGTCAGGGTCATCTTGGTGATGATGGCGAGCATGATCTTCTCGCCTTTGGTCGGGTACGGGTTCTTACGGTGCTCGTTGAGCCACGCCTTCAGCGTTGCCGTGGCATCCCGTGTGGCGTTCTTCCTGTAGGTGGGGTCTCCGTACACGTACGGCCCCAACGCCCCAAACGGGTGGAAGTCCAGAGAGGTGGAGACGCCTGAGGACGGGTCGTAACCAGGACCCTGAGACAGGAAGTGATGTCATTGTTACTGTTTCTGTGTGCAGCTTTAAAAACGCTGACACACACTGTAACACACACACACACAAACTGTAACATACATACACACTGTAACATACACACATTAAACATTCATTCATTTTTGTCATTTATTTTAATTACATTTAAATTCAGTTTCTTTTATTTTTCATTACATTTTAAATACAAATAAATTGAATAAAAATTATTTTACAAATGATGAAAAAAACTAAATCTGAAACTTCACTTTAAAGTAAATTAAATAATAATAAAAACAGTTGAAGCTTGTTTTGTTTAATATTTTTCATTAATATTCATTTGGTGAAATAAATGTGAAAATGTTTTAAATGTTGAAATTGTTTAAATTAGCCTGTTAAATCATCATTAGAATAATTATCTTTATTCTTACTCATATAATTGTTTGTATTATTATCAGTATTATTATTATTATTATTATTATTATAAAGTTATGAATCTTCACATCGCTCAGACTTCTTCTTTCTTTTTACGCACGGAGCGTCATTACGCGACACAAGCGACACAATTCCCAGAACCAGAACCTAAACCCGGCCGGACCGGGTCGAGACTCACCATGAAGGAGTTGAGGGTGGCGGCGGCACGCGGCTCTCCGCCGTACGGCAGGTGTGTGTTGAATCCGGGAGAAGTCGCTGATCCAGAGTACGGAGCGAAGGCTGAACCCGAAGAAGATCGACCCAACTCATCCGTCCTCGGTCCTAACAGAACCCCGGAACCGAAGGACGGACACGAGTGGAGAGCCAGAGACACAGAGGGCTGGAAGAGGAAACCCTGAGGATAAGACATGACGGGACGGAGACAGGAGTCCGAGTGAGAGGTACCGACCCAACTTACATGGAGGAGGAGGAGGAAGAGGAGGAGGAGGAGGAGAGAGCACACTGAGCAGCATCCAGGTTTAGTTTGTCTGAGAGGAGGAGAGATCAGAGACAGAAACACAAACTGCAGTTCCTCAAACGTCCACCTGAGGCTGGCTGCAGAAGTGAGTCAGTCTCCATAAGTCCCCATGTTAGACAGCAGAAATAAACATGTTTACAGCCTGGTACAAAAAACAGTTTTGATCACTGTAGCTAATTTCCCCGTTCATGACAACTATCACAGAGACTACGTCCAGGTTTTAGACAGTCTGTGATAGTCACAGAGACTATGTCCAGGTTTTAGACAGTCTGTGATAGTCACAGAGACTACGTCCAGGTTTTAGACAGTCTGTGATAGTCACAGAGACTACGTCCAGGTTTTAGACAGTCTGTGATAGTCACAGAGACTATGTCCAGGTTTTAGACAGTCTGTGATAGTCACAGAGACTACGTCCAGGTTTTAGACAGTCTGTGATAGTCACAGAGACTACGTCCAGGTTTTAGACAGTCTGCGGGTGTGTGTGTAATCTCATTAGTTCTCTATAATTAGACGGTCAGACTTTCAGTTGAACAGAGTATCACCATCACCATGGTAACCATCTATGTGTCTGTAAGTGTCTGTACGTGTTTATAACTGTATGTACCTGTCTGTAGCTGTGTGTCTGTGTCTGTACCTGTCTGTAAGTGTCTGTACCTCTCTGTAACTGTGTGTCTGTGTCTGTACCTGTCTGTAACTGTGTGTCTGTGTCCATACCTGTCTGTAAGTGTCTGTACCTGTCTGTAACTGTCTGTAAGTGTCTGTACCTGTATGTAAGTGTTTATAACTGTATGTACCTGTCTGTAACTGTGTGTAAGTGTCTGTACCTGTCTGTAAGCATATGTGTGTCTGTCTGTAACTGTCTGTGCCTGTCTGTAAGTGTCTGTACCTGTCTCTAAGCACCTGTGTCTGTACCTGTCTGTAAGCGTCTGTGTCTGTATCTGTCTGTCCGTACCTGTCTGTGTCTGTACCTGTCTGTAACTGTGTGCAAGTGTCTGTACCTGCATATGTGTGTCTGTCTGTAACTGTCTGTGCCTGACTGTAAGTGTCTGTACCTGTCTGTAAGTGTTTATAACTGTATGTACCTGTCTGTAACTGTGTGTAAGTGTCTGTACCTGTCTGTAAGCATATGTGTGTCTGTCTGTAACTGTCTGTGCCTGTCTGTAAGTGTCTGTACCTGTCTCTAAGCACCTGTGTCTGTACCTGTCTGTAAGCGTCTGTGTCTGTATCTGTCTGTCCGTACCTGTCTGTGTCTGTACCTGTCTGTAACTGTGTGCAAGTGTCTGTACCTGCATATGTGTGTCTGTCTGTAACTGTCTGTGCCTGACTGTAAGTGTCTGTACCTGTCTGTCCGTACCTGTGTGTGTCTGTACCTGTCTGAAAGTGTCTGTACCTGTCTGTAAGTGTCTGTACCTGTCTGTCCGTACCTGTCTGTGTCTGTACCTGTCTGAAAGTGTCTGTACCTGTCTGTAACTGTGTGTAAGTGTCTGTACCTGTCTGTAAGCATATGTGTGTCTGTCTATAACTGTCTGTGCCTGTCTGTAAGTGTCTGTGCCTGTACCTGTCTGAAAGTGTCTGTACCTGTCTGTAAGCATATATGTGTCTGTCTGTAACTGTCTGTGCCTGTCTGAAAGTGTCTGTACCTGTCTGTAAGCATATATGTGTCTGTCTGTAACTGTCTGTGCCTGTCTGTAAGTGTCTGTACCTGTCTGTCCGTACCTGTGTGTGTCTGTACCTGTCTGAAAGTGTCCGTACCTGTCTGTAAGTGTCTGTACCTGTCTGTAAGCATATGTGTGTCTGTTTGTAAGTGTCTGTACCTGTTTGTCCGTACCTGTGTGTGTCTGTACCTGTCTGTAAGTGTCTGTACCTGTCTGTGTGTTTTGTGGTTGGTCCAGACTCTGCAGGTGACAGGTAAGGTTAAACACACTGAGTCAGCTGACTCTTTCCTCCAATCAGCAGTCTCCGTGTTGTTCCCCTGGCGTTCAGTGACACTGACTTGACGTGATGAAGCCTCTCTAAGCACATCACGAGCATGGCTGCACTGATCGGGGAAATGGTGCGAGCGCCGCGGCGTTAAGCCGCTCCTCCACAGATGGGTCGAGCAGATTAGCCACAGCGTTTTCACGCTTTTTTAAGCATCTTTCATTACGGCGCCGCACGACCGCGGAGGTGAACGCACCTCTTCAGAGTAATGACTCAGAAAAGATCCATCACTCTCTCATCACCGCCCAGTGGAGGCCCCGCAGGCCTGCCCACGGGATGACACCGGAGCACAAACTTATGTTCACAGTTTACATGAACAAAGTTGAATATTCAGTGAAATGTGCGCGACTTCCCCTCAAACTCTCCACGGGACGACTCGATGGTGAAGATTCTCACATGAAAGGAACTCGTTTTTTGTTCCCTCATAAATGAGCTGAGCCCGCAGGGCACATGTCCAGAGGTTACTTGAACACAGTGTGTTTAATTAATTGGAAAACACTCTTTTTAATCGTTATTATCTGAGTATGAAACACAGGCTGTGTTATCTGAGCGCGGACATAATTACCACCCCGGGGACTCACAGAGACTTCATAGAGATCACGTGTTCATGTACAGTCAGCCTCTGATGGAAACATTCAAACAACATAAAACAAACTAAACATGTCAACTAAAACACGATGAGACGACGAGTGTGTGAGGTCATCGTTACCGAGCAACAACATGATGTCATCACGCTGTCAACTCTCTGTGAGTTACACAATTAGCTTTAGCCTAGCCACATGCTAGGCCGTTAGCATGCTAACAGAACCGGGCTGGGTCCAGAGGTCGTTCACCTGTCTGACTGTTTTCTCTCATGTTCCAGGCCTCAAATATGGACCAAGATTTCCCAGAATCCTCTCTAAATAACGAGCTTCAGAGTGAGTCGCTGCGAGACCTGAAACTGGACCGAAGGCTCAACCAGAGTCCTGAAAGTCTCAGATTGGATCAGGATCTTCACTCTAGTCTGGATCAGGTTCAAGACAAAGACAGCACACAGGATGAAGCAGAACCATCTCAGGACCAGGTGGAGGAGCAGGGACTAGACCAGAACCCAATAGAACACAATGGTGACCGAGGCAGACCTGCCCAAAATCAGGATCTGTTACGGGCCGAGCACAGCCAGGACCTGGACAGAGGTGAGACCTGTTCCTGGTTCTGGTTCTGCAGTGAAAAAAAAAATCAAAGACATGTACAGTGTTAGGACAGCTAGCAAAGTTTAGCTAAAGTGAAGCTTATGTGAAGCTAACACAAAGCTAACGTGAAGCTAAGCTTTAATCTTTATGACTGTACGTCATTATTCATTTACATATTTCTATCATTGTAAAATATGAGAAAACTTTGACCCGTCATCTCACACGTTGAAACCAACTTGGGCCACAGGAACCATGAAGCCAAGCTCGCCCATACGGCTTCAAGACGGTTATGCTGAGCTCATTGTTCATTATCTGCCATTAGCCGGTAACAGAAACGGGCTCAGCAGCTAATACAGAACAAAGGTTGTTTATCTGCTTAGTGTGGTATCTGTACCGTTAGCTTGGTTAGCTGTGCAGCTAGGTTACGTTAGCTGACTCAGTCCAACCTCCAGACTGGCCTCTGCTCTCGGACACGTAACCCTCTCTGATCCTCCTCCGTCTGTTTGCATGAAGTCTCACACCAGGACCAGGACCGAGCCGAACATCAGGGACACCAGGACCAGAACCAGGACCTGAATACTGACTCCAATCAGGGTGTGGGCGATGATGGCGTCCCGGCGCTGGTGATCACTCAGGCAGAGGAGGTGAGGCCTGATGGGAAATGATCTCATGTTTATTCATGGCAGTCTTCAGGTATTTTCTTTGTTCTGTTTAAAGTGTCGTCGTCCTGACAGCTCCTCGCATCTTATTTTCACTTTATGGAGATAATTATTCATCCAGGATCGTCTCCACGCGTCACATCGCAGACACGAGATATTTCAATGTTTTTGCTCAATGTGTTTTAAAAAGACGACTCAATTTTTATTTCACAAAAACATTTCAGATTTTTTTAAATTTTCAACATTTCTTAAAAAATAAATAAAACATGTTCATAAAATAACAAAAACAGACTGAAGATGATTCTGATTTGTTTCATCATCTTGCTCGCGGTTCCCAAAGTGTGGTGGGAAGCGCAGTGACAGGTGGGGCGCACCTGTCTCTATCCAAACATCCAACTCTCCGGGAAGCTCCAGGAGTCTCCCGCATATCGATAGCGGCTCCCTGACGCCCGCAAATGAGACTGCATGTGTGTGTGTGACTATAAATGCAGCGTATGTGAGAGCAAAGTGTCCTAGCTGTGTTATATACTGAACTCACTGAGTTAAACTAGAGACATGATGTGACGTGAAGATGTTCAGCTTGGCAGATTTCATTAGCTTTGTGGGGCTTGAAAATTTCCCCTCGTCCAAAGTGTGGAAAGACTGAAAAGTTTGAGAACCGCTGCTCTAACGAGCGTTTGCTGAGCGTTTGCTGAGCGTTTGCTGAGCGTTTGCTGAGCGTGTTGAACAGCCTCTGAGAGGTTAAACGTCTCACGGCGGTCCCGTATACGTCCCCCATTACCCGCCTTCGTGTGTACACGCTCAGTGATCCGGACAGCCTTAAATCAGTTTCCTCAGATGCTGAGCGGCGAGCGGCTCTTAAACCAAATTGACTTCACTGATACTGATATGACGCAGAAAGTTATTCAAATCAGTTATTCAAGTTATTTAAATCAGTTATTCAAGTTATTTAAATCAGTTATTCAAGTTATTTAAATCAGTCCTCCCCTCAGACGGAGATATGAAGCAGCTAATATGAATGCTAATAGGATTAGCTCGCTGCATTAGAGTCTGATAAACTGTTTACAGGTCCGACTGTTCACGGGGGATTCACACAGCGCCGCACAGGGGAGGAGGCGGGGGGAGGAGGGGAAGGGAGGAGGAGGGGAGGAGGGGAGGGAGGCGGGGGAGGAGGGGAGGAGGGGGGGAGGAGGGGAGGAGGCTGGGGAGGAGGGAGGAGGCGGGGGAGGAGGGGAGGAGGCGGGGGGGGGGGAGGAGGGGAGGAGGAGGGGGGGGAGGGGGGAGGAGGGGAGGAGGGGAGGAGGCGGGGGGACGGAGGGGAGGAGGAGGGGGAGGAGGGGGGGAGGAGGGGAGGAGCGGGGGCGGAGGGGAGGAGGGGAGAGGCTCTATCCAGCTCCTTATCAGCGTTAACCCTCCATCCTCTACTAATCCATCAGATTATTGGAGGTCGAAAAACAAAGAAGAGTTTTAGATTAAACTCACGAGTGATGAGGAAGAACATCTGTATATTTGTATTTATATTTATATATATATATATATAAATACAAATATACAAATATACATATATCTAGTCTCGTTCTTCTTCGTTGGTGGCTCATATTAAACTAGTAACTGACTGTCTTTAATAACTGACTGTCTTTAGTAACTGACTGTCTTTAATAACTGACTGTCTTTAGTAACTGACTGTCTTTAGTAACTGACTGTCTTTAGTAACTGACTATCTTTAGTAACTGACTGTCTTTAGTAACTGACTGTCTTTAACGTGTACGTGATGTGTTTTGGCGGCGCTTTGATGATGCTTGTCGTGACAGTCAGCAACACCAATTAAGTCGGCTCCACGTCATGTGACAAGGTCTCTTCCAGCTCTGATGACAGTCCTCCAAACAAACCTGTCACGTGTCCGCGTCTCACATCCAACATCATGTGACTGTTCATTAAAACCAGCTCCAGGTCGTCACGACGAGATGATAAACACCATTTATATGAATGTTCATGTGACATGAAGACAACATGTGACTAACCTTTGTACCTAAACATCAACATGCAGAGCAACAGCACTTTGTATGAACATCAAATGTTTCTCCTCATCAACACGAAACAACACAAGCCATTTACAGCGTCAGTCAGCACTAAGCCAGCTAACTGCTGACTGAACCTGCTGTTAGCATGCTAACAGAACTGGGCTCAGGAGCTGGACCGGACCGGGTTGGAGAGCAGCCTCTGAGACCAACAACCAATAACCCCCGTCTGATCATTTAAGGACATCTCTGAGATGTTAAACTGCAGCACGCGTGTTCACGAACAGACAACCTGCAGACAGGACTGAAGTGGCATGTATAATAATGTACGATGTAAGTTATCAGAATGGAAAATATATAAACACATGCAGATTCATATGAAATAAATATAAGCCATGATGAGGAGTGGTGCTAACTGAAAACAGGAACAGAGACTACACCATGAGCAGGCGGTGCAGGCGGTGTGTTGGATGAAGGACCTGCTGAACCTCTCCTTACACTGTGGGTGTAGCAGTGAGCAGCTGAAGGAGCTGCTCCCACAGTGTCATGTAGGGGGTGGGAGGTGCTGTCCATGATGGATGTCAGCTTAGCTAACCTCCTCCTCTCCTCCACCTCCTCTGTGGAGTCCAGGGGACAGTCCAGAGGACAGTCCAGAGGACAGTCCAGGACCCGTCCGTGCTGCCTCCTGTCCAGCAGCCCACATAGAACGTCCTGAGGAGAGCCCTGCACACTCTGAAGGACCTCAGTCTGCTCAGCAGGTGGAGTCAGCAGGTGGAGGCCACTCTGGCCCTTCTTGTAGAGAGCATGGGTGTTGTCAGTCCATCCAGTTTGTTGTTGAGGTGAACACGCAGGAATCTGACGCTCTCCACCACCTCCATGTCTGATTTGATTTGATTTAATTTGATCCAACAGCAGCTGTGAGAGAACTTCTGGATGTGGCAGTGGGTGGTGTTGTGGGTGAAGTCCGAGGTGTGGAGGGTGAAGAGGAAGGGGAGAGCACCGTACCCTGAGGGACAGCTGTGCTGCAGAGCACCACGTCAGACAGTGATGGAGCCTCACGTACTGCGGTCTGTTGGTGAGGTCGTCAGTTGTCCATGCAGCAGGTGTTGATCCACTCCCACGTCTCCATCTGAGCAGTGACGGCTGGGTGGAAGAACATGAGCCTCACAGTGCTCCAGCTGTCCTCCAGGTGTAGCAGTGATCTGTGCAGCAGGTGTCTCAGGATGAGCCTCTCCATGGTCTGCATCAGGTGAGAAGGCAGCGGGCCTGAAGTGATTTGGCATCTTGCGGTGCGGCATCTTCGGTACCAGGACCACACAGGAGGTCCCCGTCCCCGTTCATGACAACTGTACTGAATTTAGATACAACTCACCTGTTCACATTATATTAAGGCTGAAAGTTCTGCAGGATTCAGAGCGTGGGAGTGTCGATTGGATCAGTTACTAGAGGATCTGCCCCGTGTACGAAGGCTCAGCGGCCCAGCGTTCGATTGGACCTGCTGTCCTTTGGTGTGTTCGTTCCCCGTCTCTCTCCATGTTCCTGTCACTCTTCAGCTGGCTGTCAAAAAAAGAATTAAGAGCGTGGACGCTTGGATTGACAGGGGCACTTCATTTTGTTTTCCAGGCTCTGGGACCAGAACCAGCTGGCCCAGTGGGTGGAGCAGTGACACCGGCAGACCCGGTGATGGACCCCGGTCTGAGCTCCAGCAGTGACGGAGGAGACGTGACCTGCTCGGACCTCCTCTCTCTGAGGAGTGACTCCTTCTCTCTGATGAGCGAGTCGGCCTTCTGCAGGATGGTGAGTCCAACACGCAGCATATTCTGGTGAAGAACCTGATCGGTTCTGATCCAGTAAAATTAGACAGGTGAGTTTCACTGAAGTCAGGCACTTCCTGCCCTCACACTGTGAAGATAAACAGCTGATGTTCACCTGTGTGAGCGTTAACAAGGCTCTGAACAGAAATCAAATAATGATCAACCTCGTGAAGTGAACATCAGCGTTCCTCTGAGAGCAATCCGCTTTCATCATCGTCCAATGAGACGTCTCTTTATGGCGAGGTCAGTCGGGGGAAGATGGAGCCCGGCGAGCGAGTGCCGTAATCATAATTCTCTTGACCTCCAGTGACCCCGGTGAGGCTCTGACAACGAGGACCAAGGCGCTGAGCGGGCGCCAGGCGGGCGCCTCCTTTCAGAGCGCTGCTCGCTTCAAAATGACTTTTTCATTTGAACAATCAGACGACGGCGCCGCCGAATGAGAGGGCGGATCACATAAAGGGAGGGTCACGAGGTGAGACGAGACTTTCTGTCCAAAGACACAAAGAAGAAGAACGCAACGCTGTTAACGCTCTGCGGTCTCGTTAACGCTCACCAAGGTTTGAACAGAGCTGCCACCAAAACATGAAATATCAATTAATATGTTAATGAGGAGATTCCTCAACAGTTATCAAAGACAGACGGTGACACGCAGCCTCCACACGTGACCTCCATAGATGACTGCCATGATCAACACTTAGAGAAGTTGAGAGTGATCAGCTGATCATCAAACATGAGAACAATAAACCGCATCAAACATATAAAATGTCATAATCAAAGAGTTCATGTGATCACATCAACAACAACTCATTAAAAGATAATGAGATGCAGTAACACAATAATTAATATTCATTTATTCAGATAATGTTAGTATGAACATATGAACATGATCATACTAACATGATCATATGAACATGAACATACGTGTGATCGTGTGTTTGTTCTTTAGTTCACCTTTTAGAGAAACAAACACCTCACTGACTGTTTATGGATTACTAATGAGAGAGATGAAGAGCAGCTCGCCTCCCTCTCCTCCTCTCCCTCTCTTCCTCCTCCCCCCCTCCTCCTCTCCCTCTCTTCCTCCTATCCCCCTCCTCCTCCTCTCTCCTCCCTCATCCCTCCCTCCCCCCCCCCCCCCCCCCCCTCCTCCTCCCCCTCCCTCTCTTCCTCCTCCCCCTCCCCTCCTTCCCCTCTCTTCCTCCTATCCCCCTCTCCCCTCCTCCTTCCATCCCATTTCCTCCTCTCCCCCCCCCCCCCCTCCTCCTCCCCACCTCATCCCCCCCCCTTCCTCCCTCCATCTCTTCCTCCTATCCCCCTCCTCCTTCCCCTCTCTTCCTCCCTCCCCCTCCTCCTCCCCCTCCCCCTCCTCGTCTCCTTGGACTCCCTCCTCTGTCTCTCTCCTCTCAGTGGGTAACCGTCCATCATAGCTCCAGTCTTTCTAACTTGGGCTGGTCGTGCTGCGATGAAGCAGGTCTATGATGCGTAGTGTTTGTGTGCCGCACAAGAAGTTTAAAGAACCATCATTTAAATCTGCTTCTTCTCTGTGAGTCACTTTGGATAAAAGCTTTGGCTAAATGACAATGTAAACGCTTCCTCTGACCCAAACACAGGTCGAGCATATCGTGTCACAGTCACGCTGTCACAGTCACATGTCAGACAGTGTGATGCGTTCACTGAACTATTTTCTGTTAGCTTTGTCAGGCAGCATCCGTCTGCAGCTGCAGGGCTCATTACGTTTACAACAATTAATATACAACTAATAGGCTAATGTAACGTATGTTAGCATAACGTAACGCAGGCTAACGTAACGTATGTTAACATAACGTAACGCAGGCTAACGTAGCGTATGTTAACATAACGTAACGCAGGCTAATGTAACGTATGTTAACATAACGTAACGCAGGCTAACGTAGCGTATGTTAACATAACGTAACGCAGGCTAACGTAACGTATGTTAACATAACGTAACGCAGGCTAACGTAGCGTATGTTAGCATAACGTAACGCGGGCTAACGGTAACGTATGTTACCATAACGTAACGCAGGCTAACGTAACGTATGTTAACATAACGTAACGCAGGCTAACGTAGCGTATGTTAACATAACGTAACGCAGGCTAACGGTAACGTATGTTAACATAACGTAACGCAGGCTAACGATAACGTATGTTAACATAACGTAACGCAGGCTAACGTAGCGTATGTTAACATAACGTAACGCAGGCTAACGTAGCGTATGTTAACATAACGTAACGCAGGCTAACGTAGCGTATGTTAACATAACGTAACATAGGAAGGAAAGGAAACTGAACAGAACCGGGCTCAGCAGCCAGACTGGGTCAGGGAATAACATCACCACACTGTGGCCGTTAGTGACGGGTCGGAGGTCAAACTGTCAGGATTTCATATTTCTGCTGTTTGTTTCTGTTGATAAAACATGAAACAGATTATTTTATTCATGTGACTGAAAGGAACAGAACATATATCTCCGTTAACAGAGATAACGGAGCGGACCTCGGTTAACGAGAGTAGAGAGGACATACTGACGGTAGACTTTAACAAAGACGTGGAGATGAAAGTCCTCTGAAGAGTTTCCAGAGCCTCAGAGACCTCAAACGTCTTTTAATGGATTCGTTAGATTTGATCCTTTACGAGTCCTTCAGGGACGTTCAGTCATCATCAAACAAACTGATGAAGATCATTATGAATGCAGAGAACACAGGCTGAGTGTGTCCATGCAACATTTAATGTAGACGCAGCTGATTTTATTATAACACCACCAGAGTATTATACCCAGGAAATATATATATTTATATAGAACTCTAAAACTGGGACGTAGTCTCTGTGACTTCCCCGCAGACTGTCTAAAACTGGGACGTAGTCTCTGTGACGTCCCCACAGACTGTCTAAAACCTGCATGTAGTTTCTGGTGATAGTTGTCATGAACGGGGAAATTAGCTATAGAGACCAAAACTGTTTTTGTACCAGGCTGTAAACATGTTTATTTCTGCTGTCTAACATGGGGACTTATGGAGACTGACTCACTTCTGTAGCCAGCCTCAAGTGGACGTTAGAGGAACTGCAGTTTGTGTTTGTGATGATGTGATTCAGTCTCTTGTTTTTTCAGAGTGAGGACGATGACAGCAGGAGTGTCACAGCTTCTTCTGACATGGTGAGTTCACATGTGTGTGTGTGTTGTTCCCATGGTGATAGCCCATAATCAGCGGCTGCTTATTGGCTGTGATGGCCTCCCACCAACATCTGACAGCAGGAAGTCCAGTTTGAACTGGCGACAAACAGTTTAAAGTTCTAGAGCTAAAATGCTTAATTACTGATTATTAATGTTAATATAATAAGTATGTATTAATGAACATTTTAATGATGAGCTGTTAGGTCTGAGGCTACATATTAACCTTTAGCATGTTAGCATTTAGCATGTGAGCCTTGAGTGTGTTAGCATTTAGCTTGTGAGCATGGCTATATACCTCAAAATACCTCATATATACCTCAAAATACCTCATATATACCTCAAAATACATCATATATATCTCAAAATACCTCATATATACCTCATATATACCTCAAAATACCTCATATATATCTCAAAATACCTCATATATACCTCATATATACCTCAAATACCTCATATATACCTCAAAATACATCATATATATCTCAAAATACCTCATATATACCTCATATATACCTCAAAATACCTCATATATACCTCAAAATACCTCATATATACCTCAAAATACATCATATATATCTCAAAATACCTCATATATACCTCAAATACCTCATATATATCTCAAAATACCTCATATATACCTCATATATACCTCAAAATACCTCAAAATACCTCATATATACCTCATATATATCTCAAAATACCTCATATATACCTCATATATACCCCAAAATGCATCATATATACCTCAAAATACCTCATATATACCTCATATATACCTCATCGCAAAATGAAGCACTGCAACCAAAATCAAACTTTTGCTCCAGATGACACACACTTCATTCGTATCACAGATTTTTGTCTAACCAGCTACACACCTTTGGGCGTAATGAAAAGCTCTCTCATCTTTAGCATGCTTTGCCATAAGACAGTTCATATTTCATATGCACAGAAATATTTGTAGATACACACACATGCTATTGAAACAAGTCAGTGCAAAAATACACTGCAGAAAAAATAATGAATAATAATAAAGAGCAAAGCAAAATAATTAGACAGCACTGCTCTACCTCTCACGCTTCCTCTTCCTCTCTCAGTGATGTCTTCCATTGTTGTAAAATAAAGATGCTCTTTAATTGCTTACTTCCTGATAGAAGTGTAAACAACAGGTGGCACATACAGTGGCCGATGAGCTCATGTAGTGTCATTTTAAATGGCAGCGTCTTGAAATTGACTTTATGTCAGTACACTTAAAAAGTGACATTTTGAATTGCAAAATGTGTGAAGCAGAAAATTCGAAGGATGCAGCCCACACACACACACACACCCACACACACACACACACACACACACCCACACACACCCACACACACACAGCCACACACACACACACACAGCCACACACACACACACAGCCACACACACACAGCCCATGTTAGCCTTTAGTGTGTTAGCATGCTAGACTTTAGCATGTTAGAATCTAGCATGTGAGCATTCAGTGGTGTTGACGTGCTGTGTGTGTTGCTGTGTGTGTTGCTGTGTGTGTTGCTGTGTGTGTTGCCCTGCTGCGTGTGTGTGTTGCCTTGCTGTGTGTGTGTTGCCTTGCTGTGTGTGTGTTGCAGTGTGTGTTGCCTTGCTGTGTGTGTGTTGTCTGGTGAAGGACAACCTCCCTCTGTGTGTGTGTGCAGACTGTAATTAACATGGAGGTATCAGGTAAACAGTGCGTCGGCCCTGCAGGCCTCTGATTAAAGGCCTGGGTGGTGCTTCACAGCACCCTGCTGGACAATAAACACCACTAATGGCATCAGGACCTCCACCCTGCTGCACGCCGGGCCCGCCACGACTAGAGGACAACGAGGACGCAGAAATGTTTGAAATACCAAAATATGAGACAGAATATTAAAAAAGACAAACACACACTTAAAAAATAATTTCAGACGAAGCTAGCTCACTTTGTTGAAGCCAGCTAGCTTCACTTACCTTTGACTCACCTGTTCTTTGTTCCCTTGATGGTCGTCTGTGATGAAATCGGAGAAATTCAACGGAAATTCACGACGAGAAATGAACGCAACGCAACGCAACGCAACGGACGGGTTTGTTTGGTTTGTTTGGTTTTTGAGTTTGAGTTTTAGGTTTGTGTTTGAGTTTTTGCGTACCTCAGGTTGAGCCGGGGTTCGATCCCACGTCTCCACGTTGGCGGTCGGCGTCCTTCCCCACTGGACCATCTTCAGTACTGATGAAGCAGAAGAACCAGGATCAGACTGAGGGGAGGAATCATGCTGAAGATTCTCCTCCATCAGTCCTGATAGAGCTGCTGAAGAACATTTCTGTTCTTCACTTTGTCTGTCTCATCATGGAGAAGGAAAACCACGTCTCCATGTCCTTTTGGACCACATGGTCCACTGAAGCTGCTCCTCATGGCCTCCTACGGCTTCAGTGGTCCAGTGGGTTCATGTCAGGGCACAAAGGAAGTTTTAGATCAAGAAGTTGTGAGTTCGAATCCTGCCAGAGCAGCACTGATGAGAAATGATGTACTTTAAATAAGTGAACTTTCCTCCAGTGTTTTATTTTCATAAACTTATTTCAGTGTTTTTTCAGCTAAACAGGAAGTAAACAGAATTCTACTTCCTGTTTGATGAACTCTCTTTGATGAATCTGCTGTCTCCTCATCCCTCCTGTCCAGTCTCTGTTCCACAGGGTCCAGTTGAATCCTCTGGAGAAGTTCTGGTTGAGGAGTTCTGCTGTAGGAAACATGGCCGCTCAGCGTCAGCTGCTGTCTCAGGACTCCAGCCTCGTCTTCAAGAAGGTCCAAACTGATACAACAAATAGGGCTGCAGCTATCGAATATTTTGGTAGTCGAGTATTCTGTCGAATATTCTATCGATTAATCATAGAAAATTATTCATTTATTACTTTAACTGTTTCCTGTGCCGGCGTTCTGATCATCAACACTCTCCGCGTTACCAAAAGCCCGCCTGTAACGTAAGCATGTCGTGTCACGCTGAAAAGAATCCACGTGAAACGTGAGCTTTAAATTTAATTAAAAGGCTTTGAGGCGGAAGAAAACTCCTCAATCGTTTTTTGTAACCGAGGTACTCGAGGAATCGTTGCAGTCCTACAACCAAACATATAAAATATACATTTAAAGTGAAGGAGGTTTCATTTGTTTCATTTTGGTTTTTTTCTGCCTCCATCAGGATTTCATCACTGTAAGTTTGAACATTTCATTTTTATCATTACTCTTTTACATTGTACTATATCTGATATATACATATATGTATATATTACTGTATGCGTCTGTGTGTGAACATGAATGTTGGTGGTTGTCTCATCAGTCCACAGATTGTTCACAGTTCAGACAGAAAACCATTTTGTTAAAGTAAAGAAACATTGAGAGAACGTTCGTTGTCAGTGATCTGTCACTCTACAAACGTTGCACCAACGCTGTGACAACATCTCAGAGTGTTAAACAGGAAACTGTTTAAAATAATCAGTTCATTTCCCGTCAGCACAGCCGCTGCCCTCAGCTGTCGTCAGCGTGTCACTGAACGCACCGTAACATTCTGTCTCCTTGTTGTTGTCATGTGATGTAACTCAAAGGGGGTAAGTCATCTTTTCATCTTTCAAATGACACGTGGTAAAAGTAATCAGAGTATTTAGATTATTCAGAGTAATCAGATTACTTACAGGAATCTGTTTGTTTGAAGATTAACACGTTTGTTAATATTCAGCCTTGTTAGTGTGACGTTTGTGTTTGTCAGGTTGTTACTGAACGTTTGTGACAAGATGCACAAATCAGTGTGTGTGTGTGTGTGTTCAGGTGTTAAGTGTTAATCAAGCTATGCTACGCTTGCTAACCTTCAGACTGTAAAACACATGCAGATGCTAACATGCTAACATTTCTTTCATGCTAACGCTTCGACACTGAAATCACGTTTTTTTTTCTTCGTCAGTTTGTGAGTTTGTTTTTTTTACTCGCTGCTTGTAGCTAGAGTTAGCATAGCCTGTTAGCCTAGTCTGTTAGCATTAACAGTGTGTAAATGTTTGTGTGTGTTAATGTGTGTGTGTGTTTGTGTTCAGACGGCTCTTCATTGGGCAGCCAAGCAGGGCCGTCAGGATTCTGTGGACTTGATGCTTCGCTCTGGAGCCGACATCAACGCCAGATCAGTGAGCTGTGTGTGTGTGTGTGTGTGTGTGTGTGTGTGTGCAGAGTCTCTGATTATTAATTGTGTGTCTCTAATCGATAACGAGTTAATGGCTCTGATAAAGACAATCAGCTCGAGCAGCCACTTACTGTCAGTTACTGTCAGTGCTGCTGTCAGTTACTGTCAGTGCTGCTGTCAGTTACTGTCAGTGCTGCTGTCAGTTACTGTCAGTGCTGCTGTCAGTTACTGTCAGTGCTGCTGTCAGTTACTGTCAGTGATGCTGTCAGTTACTGTCAGTGATGCTGTCAGTTACTGTCAGTTACTGTCAGTGATGCTGTCAGTTACTGTCAGTGCTGCTGTCAGGTTGATTGTTCACAGCAGCCAATGGCGAGCATGCATTAGCATAGCTGCTAGCACTATGAGCTAGCATGAGAGTCTAGCTTCCAGTGAACGCGTCACTGAACAGAACCAGCCGTTCCAGTCAGCAGCCTGTCGAGCTGGTTTTCGGCTCCTGGCATCCTGAGTCAGTTCAGTTAGCTGACCAAGCTAGCCACAGTTAGCGCTTCACTGTTGATCAATGTTTCCATCATGAAGTCTGTTCTCTGTTTCCTCTGAACACGTCTGATGCTCCATCTTTGTCATCTTCATCATCTTCATCATCTCAGCATGTGAGTCGGTTTTTCATGAATTTTCTCAAACTGTCTTCAGAACCAGTAAATACAGCTCAGAGTTTACTGACTGTGATCTTTACTTCACGCCTCCTGATCCTCCTGGTCTGTCTGAAGGGGGTGAGTTCAGTTTGTCACCTTTAAATGTTCCCAACAACTCAAGACACAAACAAATATATAACTATATATCTTCATCTAAGTCAAGGGCATTGACAAATATAATGGCTGAAATAACAACGCACTGATCTTTCATGTCTTTATTGAGAAAACAGAAAACACTGTTGTAGCGCTGTAGTGCTTTTTGTGAACCTTTGAGTTAATGAACTCAGAAAAGCTAATTGGAGTCAGGTTTCATCATACCTGGAGTCTCATTAAGACAATGAGCGTGGAGCTGTGGACTACAGCTGCAGTGACTGGTAAAAAGTGTTGGAGCTCTGATGTTAACCAGGCCACCAGAAAGAGCTTCAGAGGATGGAAGATCAGCAACTGTTAACTTATATAAAAAAGACTTGATCCAGTCTACAGTTAGTCTACACATAGAGACACTGTAGACTGCTCCACCAAGGAGTGAACACCAAGAGCACGACGAAGAGTCCTCACTGAGGTAAAGACACAACCAGACAAACATTTGAAGGCATCACTGGACCTGCTAACACCTATAAAACAATGAAGGAAGGCTTCCATCAATATACTAACCCTTATATCACGTCATTTCATGACAGCTGTATTCCGAAAGGTCCACACACTTGTTGAATGTTTATGTTGAAACTGTTTTTTCAGTTCTGGGATGTTTTCTGATACACTGAATTTGGGAAAATGGAGCCTCACATCAGATCAGCCAAACCTTCACATAGCATCATCATGTATAGCATCGTTACAGTATCGTTACAGCATCGTTACAGTATCGTTACAGCATCGTCACAGTATCGTTACAGCGTCGTTACAGCGTCGTTACAGCGTCGTTACAGCATCGTCACAGTATCGTTACAGCGTCGTTACAGCATCGTTACAGCGTCGTTACAGCGTCGTTACAGCATCGTTACAGCATCGTTACAGCGTCGTTGCGTCGTTACAGCGTCGTTACAGCGTCGTTACAGCGTCGTTACAGCGTCGTTAATATTAAGCTCATGTTTGAACGGATGTTTTAACAGTTGATGTGAAGCTGACTGCAGCACATCACGTTTGATTCTGGGATCTTTATTGATGTGTGCATTTGGTTTGTTTGCACTGATCTCTAAATGAAGCCGTCCGTCCGTCTGTCAGTGTGAATGTCTCTTAGCGTCTGTCAGCTGTCTGTTCTCGTTTCCTCTTCCTGTCTGCGTGAGCCTGCTGCGCCCATAGTTTGTTCACATTAACAAGTGGAGTCCCAGCGGAGCCACTGCCCGTCACGCTGAGCTGCTGTCAGCGCCGGAGACGAACAAACGCTCACCGCTGTCAGGCCGACATTAATGGAGGAGTTAAAGACTGACAGACACAGACTGTCTGTGCTGATTAACACAACGGGTCTGTAGTTTAACACTCAACGCCATCTTTAAACGTTTGAACAGAGAGAAGCTGTGAGACGCCACGCTGTCACACTTCCTGTCAGCAGCTTTAACGCCACATCACACTGACAAGATGAAGAGGATGATGATGATGCTGTCAGAGTGATGATCATGAGCGCTAACAGAACATGCTAACGATCAGTATGACAGCGGCTCATCCTGTAACGTTAAACTAACATTAAACTACCATCTGTGACCTCCTGTTGACCCACACTGACCTGTGATCAGCTGACCTGTGATCAGGTGACCTGTGATCAGCTGACCTGTGATCAGCTGACCTGTGATCAGGTGAACGGTGTCTCTGTCAGTCGTACGTCTGTTCTCACACTATGTAACTTTGGGCTCCGGGTCGGGAGAAGTACGTAACGCTTTACGGCACTAAGTCACACAGCACCAACTATTTCACTGATTCTGGTGAAACTGGATCAGATTTTATGGAGAAAATGTTTCTGTTCTTTCCAGGGTTACACAGCGCTCCACCTCGCCTCCATTCACGGACACCTGCACGTCGTCCACTCCCTGATCAACACCTACAGTGAGTCATTCCACATTAAAGTTTAAGACTGATACAGACGTCCTCCTAATGCTTCACACTGGACCTGTTTAAAATCCATAGTCCCTGTTTGTCTCTTAAACGTGAAAACGTGTGTAAATATTTTGTTCATGTTTCTTGTCTCATACCTGTCATATATATATATATAATATATATATATATATATATATATTGTCAGACGCTAAAACTACGATCAGAGATTATCACGGGAAGATGGCCGATCAGTACGCGAGCTGCAGCGACAGCAAACCTGAAGTTCAGTCAGGTGAGATCTGACCTCATGACACCTGCTAATCACAGCATGTCAGACTTATGTATTATTTATATTTTATATTATGTATATACTATGTGTGTGTGTGTGTGTGTGTATATATTGCTTGTAGATATATGTGTGTGTGTGTCTTTATGCTTATATTATTTACTTCCTATATATTTCTGTATTATATATTATGTATATTTGTGTCTTTCAGGTGGGCGGAGTCATCATGGCAGACAGTCGCAGCGTTCCGTCCTTCCATCTTTACTGTCTCGTTCTCGCAGTCAGGGTCAGCTGACCCTGGACTTTGTGGCGACGCCTCAGTCACATGACGAGTTGGACTTTTAACTTCCTTTTAACTTACAAAAATGGCGGCACCTTCAGACACTGTTAATAAAAAGTTCTTTAAACTCCTCAGCTGCTGGTCCTGGACTTTGGTTCTGGTCCTTTACAAATAATCTATAAAAGTAAAAGAGATTTTAAAACAAATAAATAGAAGTATAAATAAAGGGAATACATACTGAGCCATGTGATGTGCTGTTGAATAATCAAACACATTGACGTACACGTGTGTGTTATTGTGGTCATGTGACGTTCTCGGTAGAACGTCGTCGTTCTCGTGGTCACGTGCTGCCTTCATGGAGCACTGTGTTTCTCCCCAGCAGACCTGCAGAGAGGCACCATTGAAGCTCTTAACGAGCTGCAGACAGCGGCTGATTAACGAGGACGAGCTGCCCAGAAGCCATTACTGCACGCCGGGACATCTCGGCTGCCGCCATCAGCTCACAGAGAAACAGGAAGAGATCACTGGACGCTGTGACGATTTAAAAATGACTGACACAAGACAAGAGCTTCCTCCGTCAGCGTCCTCTTCGCTCTCTTCTCCTCTGAACATCCGTTTGTCTTAAACGTTACTTTAACGTTCATAAACAAATGACTGAGCTGAGGCTGTTGAAATGTTCTGAGAATGTTTGAAGACATTTAGCTTGTTTTTGGGCCCAGCAGGTTGGTTCTGGTTCTGACCAGACTGAGGCAGGTGTGCCTCATTACTGAGAGCTGCACAGTTAGCCACGCCCCCAACACTCAGGACACGCCCCCTGACAGGACGACTGTAGACAGAAAAATAAATATTAAATATTAATATTCATTCTATAATATTAGAGATCTAATAAATATTTAGTATTTTTATTTGTATTGTTTGATTTTTATATTTATTATTTAATAACATTCTTTGAATTGATTCTCTGATGGTTTCACCTCTGAGTCTGAAGTCAAAGAGTTTGTTAGTTTATTCTCCTCCTCCTCCTCGTCTCCTCCTCGTCTCCTCCTCCTCGTCTCCTCCTCGTCTCCTCCTCCTCCTCCTCGTCTCCTCCTCTGAGCTTACAGCTGTAATTAAATCATTAGAGTTTGGTGTGCGCTCCACAGAGCCGTTGTAAATTGACTTCCCACCGAGCTCATTTTCTGTTTGAACACCAAATAATGATTTTGTGCTCGTCTAATTACAAAGCTCAACATCTGATGAGGCCGCCATCCGGTGGGGAATGATGTCACAGGGCCGGCATTAGACCTCATTACCGACCTGAGTGCACGATTATTACATCTTGTAATTGGATGGGGATATTTATCAGCGAGCGTTAGCCTGAAGGCCGGACACTGAGCCACACGTCTCGCCAAAGTTTACTGCAAAACTAAGAGTTTAACACACACTGACCTCCGGAGCTCTGGTTCCCAAGGTTACCTTGCAAGGTCAAAAGTCAAACCATAAACAACAAAACATGACCACAGGTCACACACCTTTTTGAATTCAAGGACCTCTCAAGGGTTTTCCAGGACCACTCCTTCATATTTGTTGAATATATAAATTTAACATCTGACAGACCAAATGTTATTTTTAGAGTTCCTGTTTGTGTTCGTTAGTGAGCTGCGTAAACAGACTCCATCACTTTCATCCGACTCTAACTCTTGGCTCTGTCACCATGTCGTCTGTCTGCACACACTTCACTCAGCAGGCTTTTATTTTGAAGTTTCCCTCTGCAGACAATAAGAGGACAGGTCATCAGCTGTTAGCAGTTAGCGATCATTAGCTTGTGTTCGTCAGTCTCAGAGATCTTTAATAAACTTTATTCAACTGCAGTGATGAAACACATTAGCGAACAGCTAGTCAGTAATATTAGCTGCTGCTGGTGACCTGGCTGATGATCGGCTGTTAGCAAAGCTGTAGACTCACTAGTTTCTGATCAGGAGTAATGTAATCAGAGTAAATACTCGAGTACAGCTGGACACAGTTACACAGTGAGATTACACTGACACAAACACTGAATATTTTTATACAAACAAACATCAGAACCAACCAGCAGTTCAAATATTCACTGTGTGTGTGTGTGTGTGTGTGTGTGCACGAGTAAAAATCACCTGGCCAGGTGCTTCCAGGTGACCAGGCTGATTCTCTGGTACACGAAATGACCCACGTGACCGTCACAGTGGCTTCATGACTGTGTGAAAACATCCCAACCCAATTGAACTCTGGGAGATTCAGAGGAAAGATGTTTGGATGTTGTTATCTTGTTTTCCCTCCGGTTGAGTTCCCAACGTGTCCAATCGATGCCTTAAGAAGAAGATTTCTATTTGTTATGAACATTGAGAACATGCCGTGACCTTTAACCTCACACTGAACAGAGCCGCTGGGATCATCACACAGCCCGTCCATCTGAACCTTCACCCAAAAACTACAGACGCTGAAGGCCGAGGCGAGGCGAGGCAGGCTGCGATATAGATCCACTGCTGAGGAAAACATGCTTTCAGACAGCGGGCATCTCCTGATGTCTGCTCTCAGTTATTCATGCAGCCTGTGAGCAGCAGTTTGAAACAGTGAGGCGGGGGTCATGAAATATTCACCCAGGCAATAAACACTCCCAGGACGGCCCAGAGGAGGGTTAGAGGGGGTAAAACACAGCAATGAAAAGAAAACTGAGAAAACAGATCCTGTTTCTCCAGGAAGTACAAAAGAAAAACAAGTCAGACGAATTCCCTTCACAATAAAACCTGCGTGTAAAACAGAAGTCAATCGACTGAGGAAGAGTCCAACAGAAAAACACTGATAACATGTTTTTGTATGTTGAGATGATGATGTTCGATGTTTGTGTCTGCAGAGATGCTTTGACCTCACAAACAAAAGAAACAAACACAGTTTGGACAAAAACTGACTGCACATCCAAATAAGAAACTTCGATTTGGTTCAGTCCACTGACATTAACTATGCTTAATGATGCTTAAATATGTAATTACCGCAAAATGGTAAATGGACTGTACTTGTATAGTGCCTTTCTAGTCTTCTGACCACTCAAAGTGCTTTACAGTATGTGTCTCATTCACCCATTCAACACAACACACTCTAACTCTGAGCCACAGCCGCCCTACAAAACTCCTTTTAATCTGGCCGCCTCTTATAATTCATTACTTTGATCTGAAGAGGTGACGATGAGCTGTTTCTGTTCAGGTTTTTATTTTAATATTAAAAACACAAAATGTGTCCATGTAAAATGTGTTTATGTAAATGTGTTTATGTAAATTATTTGGATGTTTTGTAAAATGTGTTTTGTGTAAAATGTGATTTATGTAAAATGATTGTTATATGGTTAAAAGTGTTTAGGTAAATGTTTCTGTAAAATGTGTTTAGTAACAATGTGTTTATGTAAAATGTGTTTATGTAAAATGTTTATGTAAAATGTGTTTATGTAAAATGTTTATGTAAAATGTGTTTATGTAAAATGTGTTTATGTAAACTGTGTTTTGTAAAATGTGTTTATGTAAAATGTGTTTATGTAAAATGTGTTTATGTAAAATGTGTTTATGTAAACTGTGTTTTGTAAAATGTGTTTATGTAAAATGTGTTTATGTAAAATGTGTTTATGTAAAATGTGTTTATGTAAAATATGTTTATGTAAAATGTGTTTATGTAAAATGTGTTTTGTAAAATGTGTTTATGTAAAATGTGTTTTGTAAAATGTGTTTATGTAAAATGTGTTTATGTAAAATATGTTTATGTAAAATATGTTTATGTAAAATATGTTTATGTAAAATGTGTTTTGTAAAATATGTTTATGTAAAATGTGTTTATGTAAAATGTGTTTATGTAAAATGTGTTTATGTAAAATGTGTTTATGTAAAATGTGTTTTGTAAAATGTGTTTATGTAAAATGTGTTTATGTAAAATGTGTTTATGTAAAATATGTTTATGTAAATATGTTTATGTAAAATATGTTTGTAATGTTTTGTAAAATATGTTTATGTAAAATGTGTTTATGTAAAATGTGTTTATGTAAAATGTGTTTATGTAAAATGTGTTTTTGCAGCATTGTGCATCATCCGGACGTCTTTTTCTGGGACATTAATTTCATTAGAACTCATTCTGCATGTGCTCAAACAGACTGGCTTTATTTTAAGAGTCCAGGTACACTGACCCACGTGTAGTTCACACCTGTCCTCCTCATCTATTATTATACTAATTATGAAGCTGAGAAGACGATGATGGTCAAACATGTCATAGAGAATAATGAGAAACAAACAGGACATAAATATTCTGTCCTCACTTCTTTTTCATGTTTATCATTTGATCAAAGCTCTCATTGATTTTATAGATAAAGGGAAACAATGGCTAAGACGATTAGTGAAGATCCGTCTGTTCAGAAGATCCTCAGACGTGATATGAAGATCCTCGGGCTGCAGCTTGTGAGAAATATTCAAATATTCACACAGATTTAGTTTTATGAAGCTGCTCGGCGTCATGGTTTCTTCTTCCTGTTGTCAGTTTGTTTTTTCATCGTTTCACGACGTGAACTCACGACATCTTGTCCTCGAGTTTTTCTCCTGATCAGTCGCCACTTGCTGAAGGAATCAAACAGGCAACACATGTTCCATCATTTTAGTCTCTTTGAGGAATGTCGGACGAAATCTGCTGAGAAAATAAAACGTTTATTTTAACAGAAAATAAAATCCTGTCTGTCCTGACACGTCATTCAAACTTTTTCTCTCCCCTACTAATCTAATAATTACTGATTTTTAAATATGTTCTTCCGTTTGTAACGCGTGCGCTCAGATCTCCTCCTCATGCCACATTGCAGCGAGGACGAGGTCGTAAATCAGATGGCGGCTAATTTACCTTAACGATGAGAGCGGAGCAGAGTCAATGTGGCTGATGCGATAATGAGTGGAAACGAAGCTCAACCTCATTAATCCTGATGAAATGTAAATAAGAGCACGGCTCTCCGGGTGCTCGACACTCCTGTCACGCAACATTAGCCGCTGCCACCACCACCATCAGGACTCAAGCACGGCGTCACAGCTGATGGATGAACACACTGCTAACAATGACCCAGACATGTGGAGGCACGCAGGATAAAGTACGCAGGATCAACGTGTTTGCCACCTCACTTTGACGTTAATTACGATGAAGATGCTTCATGATCTGTCACCTTCTTCTATCAGGACGCCTCGGCAGCCTGTGATGACAGTTAGCATGAAGGCGAGCGAGTGGCAGGCTCATCAGACTGATGACGAATAAAGAACCTCAGAGAAGATGACCATATATAGATATATGTACATAAACAAATACATACATTATAGAAGTGAAGGAGGAATACGGCACGACGTTAACAGACAGGAAGGAAACTCATGTTAGAAAACTGACTGAGGTTATTGTGTCTATATTTATATTATATATCTGATAACAGCCATGCTCTCTACAAGAAGGGCCAGAGTGTCTTTATATTTCCATTCTGATTACTTCCCATGTGCAATATTATTTCTACCATGGTCACTTTACATTTTCCATCACGCCACTTTTGCCTTCAGTTGTTTTTTTTGCACATTGTCTGATTTGTTCTTTATTCATTGATCCTGTCTGTTAATTCTGTCACACTCTGCTGCAAGAAGTAAGATTGTCTCAGATCTTCATTATGTGTTCTTTATATTTATATTTGTGACCGAGAGTCAAATCAGGTTTGAACTCTCATGTTAACCTGAATGTTTATGACATTTGAAGTGTTTACTGACGTGACGTCTGTTAACATGCCGCTGTCTCGTCACTCACTTCCTGTCAGGACGGACAGCAGTAAACAGAACACGGCACCGGGCCTGGCGGCACCGGGCCTTGTTGCCCCCCTTCAGGTCTGTGTGTTTATTTGAAGAGCAGAAGAAGAAGAGGAGCTGTCAGCGTGTTGATCCGTTTGTTTTCTCCTAGCATGTCACTTCCTGCCCACCGCCGCCTCCCATTAGGGCGCTAATTAACTCTGCAACCGTCAAGCTAGCCGTGGCTAACGAACGTGACAGCTGAAACATGCTAATGACTCTAGAGGCTAACAATGGCTGACAGTCCAGAAGGCGGGAAAAGAAAGGACGCCGCTGACATCACATCCAGTTACATCACCGGGGGGGTGTATCACTCACATAATGAATGGGGCTGGCAGCACTCCTTAAATGATGAGCCTGCTGGCACTTCTGTAGGTCCGGGTTCAGGTCCAGGTCTGGGTTCAGGTCTGGGTTCAGGTTCAGGTTCAGGTGAGTCATGGTCTCAGAGATGACCTCATGTAGTGACGCTAACGAGGTCATTACCTGAAACAAATCTGACTTAATGAGTTAAACTCTGCTGAGGTCATCAGTGTCGTCCAATCAGAGCAGCTGGATGTCAAAGCAGAAAATATTAAAAGATAAACACACACACATACACACACACACACACACACATTAATATTTATATGTAAAGAATACTGATCAGCTGTCAGACGTCAAACATTTTATTGAAGTTTTACTGTTAGAATAAAGCAGAGAAGCTTCAGTGTTATTAAATATTTGTGTGTGTGATGACAGAATGTTCTTCCTACGTTTGTCAGACGTTCTCGTGGGTTTATTGAAGATGTGACATGTAAATCCTTGAACCTGCTTGTACCTGCCCACCTCACCCACACCTGATCCGAGCATCCACAGCATGAAGGATGTGTGAATGCTGCGAGACGCTCACACCACCGAGACACAGAGAGCGAGCTCACAGATTAAATATGAACATGTCAGATTATTATTCATCACGTTAATGAGACACGGCAGCTCGGATTATTTAACACACAAACACAAAGAAATGAAGCATTTTAGCTACATTAACATTATTTATTTAAAGTACATCATTTCTCATCAGTGCTGCTCTGACGGGATTCGAACTCACAACTTCTTGATCTAAAACTTCCTTTGTGCCCTGACATGAACCCACTGGACCACTGAAGCCGTAGGAGGCCATGAGGAGCAGCTTCAGTGGACCATGTGGTCCAAAAGGACATGGAGACGTGGTTTTCCTTCTCCATGATGAGACAGACAAAGTGAAGAACAGAAATGTTCTTCAGCAGCTCTATCAGGACTGATGGAGGAGAATCTTCAGCATGATTCCTCCCCTCAGTCTGATCCTGGTTCTTCTGCTTCATCAGTACTGAAGATGGTCCAGTGGGGAAGGACGCCGACCGCCAACGTGGAGACGTGGGATCGAACCCCGGCTCAACCTGAGGTACGCAAAAACTCAAACACAAACCTAAAACTCAAACTCAAAAACCAAACACACCAAACAAACCCGTCCGTTGCGTTGCGTTGCGTTGCGTTCATTTCTCGTCGTGAATTTCCGTTGAATTTCTCAGATTTCATCACAGACGACCATCGAGGGAACAAAGAACAGGTGAGTCAAAGGTAAGTGAAGCTAGCTGGCTTCAACAAAGTGAGCTAGCTTCGTCTGAATTATTTTTTAAGTGTTGAAGAAATGACTAATGTTAGCAGTGAGCTACATTAGCTATATCTCAAAACTAGTTAAATCTAAAAGATTAGCTTATATTATCAGTGTTGCTCAGTGTTAGCTATGTTAGCCTTTTCTAACAAGCGAGGTCTGTAACATTAACTTATGCTAGCAGTTAGCTACATTAGCACTAGCTCCAAACCAACTGGATGCTCAGTGTTAGCTGAGTACTGTAGAGGCTGTGCTCCAACCTGGTCCGGCTGCTGAGCCCGGTGCTGGACAAGAGAAGTGAAGCTGAACATATTGAAATATACAATTATAATATATATTATATATTATAATTATATATTGTGTGATCCAGTTCATCCAAACGTCAGGACTTTATTTAACGTGTTGCGGAGGGTTAATGCGAACATGAACGTGCCGAGCGAGAGACCCTGACACAGACTGAACAGAGAGAGAGAGGGAGAGCTGGCAGAGAGCCTGATGAGACGATCAGTGAAGTGGAAAAGTCATTAAACAGTGAATAAGCCTCTTAATCAAATCAATAGCCAAAGTAACTCCAACCTGATCGTTCTTATCAGAGCTCAACCAAAGCTCAGCACGTCTCGCTTTTTAATTACGAGCTGAGAGACGGACAGATTTAAGAGACGAGTAAACACCAAATGAAGATGTTTGTCTCTCTGGTAAGGAGTTTAGAGGAGGAGGACATGAGGAGACGAGGAAGAATCAAGGAGGACATGAGGAGACGAGGAGGTGAGGAGAAGACAAAGAGGAGACATGAGAAATAAATGAAGAAATAATCTGTGAAACAGGAAGTGAGATAACATGTCTGTAACGTGTCCGTAACGTGTCTGTAACGTGTCCGTAACATGTCCGTAACATCTGTAATGTGTCCATAACATGTCCGTAACATCTGTAACGTGTCCGTAACATCTGTAACATGTCCGTAACATCTCTAACGTGTCCGTAACATGTCCGTAACATCTGTAACATGTCCGTAACATCTGTAACGTGTCCGTAACATGTCCGTAACATCTGTAACATGTCCGTAACATCTGTAACGTGTCCGTAACATGTCCGTAACATCTGTAACATGTCCGTAACATCTGTAACATGTCTGTAACATGTCCGTAACATCTGTAACATGTCCGTAACATCTGTAACATGTCCGTAACATCTGTAACGTGTCCGTAACATGTCCGTAACATCTGTAACATGTCCGTAACATCTGTAACATGTCCGTAACATGTCCGTAACATCTGTAACATGTCCGTAACATGTCCGTAACATCTGTAACGTGTCCGTAATGTGTCCATCAAACCAGAGAAACATATCGAGTTCTTCAAGAACCAGCTGACAGACATTATTACTTTATATTAATATTATTCAGTGTCTTTAACACGTGAACAGGTTCGAACTCTGCTGTCTGTAACGGACACGTTATGACGTCGCCGAGTGGGCTTGATGTGTGTGTGCTTCTGTGTGTGTGTGTGTGTGTGAAAACATCTGCACATTCAGTGAGCATCAGCTCCCCAGTCCATGAGCACCAACTCATTCACACACACACACACACACACACAGAGACACTCTCTCTCTCTCTCAGCTCAATCTTTTCCAACTGATGGCGTCCGCTGGCTGGTCGCAGAGCCGTTTAGTGGCGGTTGGTTGAGCGAGTCGGCGGTGGCTGGGCTGTAGTGTGCTTTAATTAACTGAGGGTTAGATTAGGCGTCCGTCATCAGAGCCAGCACAGACTGATACAAGACTCCTCTGCACGCTGTCAGCAGCAACATGGAAGAGGACAGGGCAAGACTGAGACAATATGGGGCATTTACATTCCACAGGGGAGCTAACGGGGTATTTAAGACTGCAGGTTGGATGAATTCACCGTCTGACAAACAATCATCTGATTCTTATTAATATTATTGCGTGTCAGACACCGCCGGGTTCAGAGGTTCTGTTCAGCATGTAGTGATGAAGACAATGAGTCAATAACAATAAGACTAAATGATAATTTGACAGTTAGTCGTCATCATGAAATCTGGACATGGATCTAAATAATTGGTGGCGGCTGAATAAAGCCTGCAGTGAATGAAGGAGATGTTTATCCACATGAAATATTTCACGCTGGATTATTTTATTATTTTCTGTGTCCACGAGCTGCAACAACAACAAGAGAACAAAAGACAAAGAAAGAGGACATATTATTATTATTATTATTATTGTTGTTGTTGTTGTTGTTGTGTGATATCAGACGGTTAGTTTGAAATTATTTGTTTAAAATAAACATCTGATCAGTCCAAACATAAACAGACTTCAGTCAGTAGACATATATATTTATATATTTATGGTCTGTACTTGTTGTCTTTGTTGTAATATCAGCCAATCGTAGCAGGTCTGTGTGAAACATCCACAGTTCACTGTCTTTTATTTAGAGTACACTTTTATTGTGACAGTTCAAGACTCACCTGTGTCAACTTCCTGCTGTTTAATCGTGTTGATGTGTCACATCTGTCAGGGGATTTTAACATGTTTGTGAAAATAAAACACTGGAGGAAAGTTCACTTATTTAAAGTACATCATTTCTCCTCAGTGCTGCTCTGACAGGATTCGAACTCACGACTTCTTGATCTAAAACTTCCTTTGTGCCCTGACATGAACCCACTGGACCAGTGAAGCTGTAGGAGGCCATGAGGAGCAGCTTCAGTGGACCATGTGGTCCAAAAGGACATGGAGACGTGGTTTTCCTTCTCCATGATGAGACAGACAAAGTGAAGAACAGAAATGTTCTTCAGCAGCTCTATCAGGACTGATGGAGGAGAATCTTCAGCATGATTCCTCCCCTCAGTCTGATCCTGGTGTTACTGTTTGTTTGTTTTCTGTGTTTCCTGTTTTATTTTGGAGTTCTATCTTCTACTTCCTGTTGTTTCCCGCCTTTCTAGATTTGGCACCTCCACTGATTGGTTTCACCTGTGTCTGATTAGTCCTATCTATTTAGTTCCTGTGTTTCCAGAGGGGTATTGCACAAAACCCAGATAAGGGATTAAGCCGGGATATGTTGGTTATCCTGGCTGAATTTAGCCTCAAGTCGGTTGCATGAAAGCAGCTCAAACTTAGCCCGGCCAAGTTACTATGGTGATTTATTCTCTGCAGCTAGCCTGCTCCAGACCAGGCTAACAGCCAGGCTAACAGCCAGGCTAACAAGGAGGACAAGGAGATTCCCTCCATCACTGGTTTCCCTTTATTTAAAGGGAGTGCCAGCGCTACAATCATACAGACATTCAACATGTCAGCAGACACCTAATCTATTCACCTCATTTGTTCACTGTTATCTACTTTAAAGTCACTTACCAGCCTGCAAAATGTTCTTCTATGTAACTTTAACTTGCTGCCACGTCCTTTTATGGACAGACAGGTTTGTTCTTTATGAAGGATAGAAAGATAAAATAGATAAAAACAAGAAAAATAGATTAAATGATACATTGTGGATAATTGTTTGCACCTAATCATACTCCACATTTCCTGAGTAACATGCAGCTGATGGCACTTTTAAAGTGTACAACAGTTAGTGGACTCCTTTATTCTTAACTCCTTTAATTGTGGCCTAATTATCACGGTTCCAGTGGAGCACTGTTTATTAAGTGTACAGTTTTGGACTACTTCCGCATTAAGCTGGTCCGCTATTGTCTGCCAAGCTTTCTCTCGTTTTTTAACTGCGGCACTGGTATTGTCTTTTTTCTCATAATATCTTTCACCTCTTCACACGAACTTCATCAGGAGCTGTTGTTCAGCGGCCGTGAAGTACGAAGAGCGACTTTTATCCGTGTTTCAATCGGTGATTCTGTGAGCGATCGCGAGGTCTGTTTAAGTATGCCGTGAACACGCACTTATCCCAGCTATCTTCACCTGGCTCAACATAGCCGCGCCTTTTCATCCTGGCTCAGCATAACGTGCAACCAATTAAGCCAGGATACGCTGACCAAGCTAGGTCAAGCTGGGCTTGCTTAATTATCCTGGATTTCTTTATTCTAGTTTTGTGCAATATCTCTCAGGTGCGTCAAAGGTAAGCGAAGCTTCAACAGAGCCAGCTAGCTTTGTCTAAATTTTTAATTACTGTCAACATTTGATGTTTCTTATTTATATAAACTAAACTTGATTTTCTTTAACACGACTCATCACTGCATGCTAAGGTTTTGGTGGCGTCCTGTGGTCTCATTCCAAACGCTCTGACAGTGTTGACGTGGAGCGAGGTGTGTTGACAGTAAATAAATAGCAGTTAAATAAAAAGCTGCACCTTTCCACAGAGGAGACAATTCATCAGGGAGCGTTTTAAACATTTCAAAGTTTAATCTCTGCAGTTTGAAGTGTCTTCCTCTTAATTGACGCCCTCATCTTGGTTCAAACGCTGCTTGCTGATCCCTTGAGGATCACATTAAACATTGTTTGAGCTGCTGACTTTCTTTGACAAGTTTCTCTGCAAGCTTTAAAGAACATTTTGAAGTGAGAGCGACTACAGCTGCAGCGTGCACACAAACTACGTCTGGAAATGACAAAATGTCTGGTGTGTTTTTAGGACATGCTCTCTGAGTGTTATCGCACATGATTCATCTCACATGATCTGAAGATGTTCCTCTCAGACGTCGACACATTTCTGTCATGCTGTCGTTAGGCAGCAACCTGGCCAGCTCTGTTCACATTTCTCCTGTAAGACCCACTGTTGCAGAATTACAACAATTTTTGTTGTCCCAAAAAAAACAATCATTTGTTTTGTTCGGTTCAGCCACATTAACATACTTATTGGGTCCTGCTCCGGTCTCACAATGCCATTGGGTCACACATTTGTATATAAGGCCTGCCCTCAGATCAAGAAGTCACACACCTTCCAGACTTCTCCTGCAGGTCCTGAGCAGTGAGGTAGCAAGGTTTGAGACGGGAAATGAGGATACCTTAAGTCTAAAAATCTTTTAACTTGTTCCACTACCTGATGTGGCCCTTGCCATTTTGAGGATAATCGACGAGACAATGGGCTCTCAACCAGACTCTGTCCTGTTCCTGAAACTCAAGGTCACGCTGGAGTTTGGATGGAGTCTGTAGGAGCTCAGGAGACGGTATCTGGTACAGTGTTGTACTTTCCCTTTCCGTATTCAACAGTGAAGGTGAATTCTTGAAGCCAGAGTGCCCACCTGATGAGACCTGTGCTGGGTTTGGTGGTTTTGAACACCCATAGAAGAGAGGCATGATCTGTAACCACTGAATAGTCAGCCCAGCCATGCCCAGGAACCTTTGTAGAGCTTTCAGGTTGGTGGGTGCTGGGAAGTTCTCCACAACCTCAATCTTGTCTGGGTCAACATGGACTCCTGTAGCAGAGACAATGTGGCCCAGGAATTTCAAAGAGGTTCTGAACAGTTTGTTCCCAGGACGAAGAGAAGATGATAATGTCAGACAAAACAGATGACTCCCTTCAGCTCTCCCAGTGCTCTCTCCATGAGCCTCTGGGAGGTGGTAGGGGTATATAGAGTTGCCAGTCTCCCCCTCCCAAGAAAGAGAAGACTCTGCACAAAAGTAGAATTTCTTTTCCACATTATCCCGTAACCAGTACATCCCACCGGCAACATCAAGCTTTATACCGGGGGAAAAAAACTAAGTACAAACCAATCAGGGCAGGAAAAGAGTCCTGGAGTCTAGGACCACCAGTTAAGACCAGTTGCAACCAGGTCTTAACTGCAAGCTCATTTCAAGCTCTACCTGGGTTGACCATCAGCAAGGTAACGAGGGTCACCGGCCCATCATCAGGGCAAGTTTATCATCTGCAGTTTTGACACTGTTCCAGACATGTTCATTGCTTATATGTGGAACCTGTATCAACAACAGCTTTTCCTGTCCACTTCCTTGCAGACAAGGGCAATATCAGTGCTAACTGCATGACAGACAGACAGGCGCATTTTAAAGCATTAATAATTATTAATAACTTTGAAATTGTGACTATGAAAGTCACAAACAGACACATTTAAATCATGTTTAAGGTTTTATGTGAAATTCGTTTTTTCTCTTTCCTGTTGACGCTGAAGCGTCACAATGTCATTAAACCCTAGAATATGCTGAACATAGAAAATAGTATACATAGTAGTAGTATAGTAGTATAATAGTATAAAAGAGTATACACACACAAAAATAATAAATCACAAATGAATCAAGAAAAATGTTTTGAGGAGGAAAGTTTAAAATCCAACAAGAAGTCTGTGACCGAACATTTAAAGGGTTAAATAAACACTGTTTCTGTTCTACCACAGCTGCTGTTAGCTCAGTTTGATAGCTGGTGGTGGAGCAGAGAGTGAAGAGGACGCTGACGGAGGAAGCTAAGAAGAGAAAAGGAGAGAGTGAGCGAGCAAGAAGCCGCCGGACAAGAGTAAATCTGGGACTGACTTTTAGTGGTTGGTGAGAGCTTGGTGAAATAAAAGGCTGAAAGACAGACGCCGAGCTGGCTGACTGCTGCTGGACTAGTCAGTAAGATTAGCTGCTGCTGCTGCTGCTGCTGCTGGTGACTCTTTCTGTCTGAATGACAGTTGACAGATCTCTGTGTGCAGTCCGCAGGTTCGATTTCTAATCCGTGTTTATGACTCAGCTAAATAAAGATAAACCTGCAACTGTCTGCTTCAGGTCCATCACACACTGACGAGCTGAGCCTCAGTCTGTCCGTTAGTCAAGTCTCTGCTGATTAAAGTCATTAGCGGAGTCTCAGCAGTGTAATTAAAGAAAAACAGTGTGCACTCCCAAACAGTGTCATGTGTTCCTCCAGACCAGCTGGTCCCGTGACCCACACTGAGCCGGGTCAGATGGAGCACAGCCTTGTAATGCTGCACTCAGTCCTGAAGCATTGAATCTGAGTGAGTGAGCCGGGTCAGTCCCTCTGTTCACTGATAGACATGAAGTTAGTCTACGGTAACCGGCTCATTACCGTACATCAAACCGACGCGGGATAAAGCCGCTTCCTGCCCGCCGTGTTCCTGTTCCCATTAAAGACATTCAGAGGCGGCGGCGCTGCTCCGATTACACTGCAGTGGAAGGAACAGCCCACCAAATGGCGCTGTCAGCCCTCACTTTTAATTGCTTTGGCACCGGTGCCAACTCTAATCACCTGTCACGGCGAACAACAGCTGCATCTGTTTACACGTCTGTCAGCGCGCCGGCGGCGGAGGGCTCGACCCCGGACACAGAAGGTCACATGTCCTCCTGATCTGGAAGTCAGCAGCTCTGCAGGGAGGACACAGGGCGATCCTGCAGAGGTCAAAGATCATTATTATTCATGAACATGAAACCAAACAAACACCTGATTAATAATTACTTTAATTATCGATCAATATCTGGATTATTTATTTGTAATTTGATGATAAATCACAAACATAATTAAACAGAAACAAATAACTTTAAAGAAAGCTGTTAGATTTGGATTCATCCACCTCTGAAAATAGTCCAACAAACAGAAACAACTGAAACCTCCACGAGTCAACAAACATTAAAAACTATAAACACGAAATGCAAATGCAAAAAATATATAAATATAAACGTGTTATAAATAATGAAATAAATCTTTATGATTCATCTGTATGGTTGATGTTACATGTTTATGTCATAATTAAGAATAATAATATTTACTTGTTGTCTGATATAATGTAAAAGAAATGATCTGATTAATAATAAATAATGAATTTATTAGTCTTAATTAGTCTTTACAAGGAACCAGTGAGCTGAGAGACACAGACAGGAAGTCAGACAGTGTTTAGAGACGGAGCAACATCTATTTTATAAATAAGAATAATTAATTACAATTAATCTGTGAAACTAACGAACAAACCCCCATTTGTGATGATCAGAGGAACAGTCCCCAGAAGAGACATAAACACACACACACACACACACACACACACACACACACACACACAAACACACACAAACAAACAAACACACACACACACACACAAACAAACACACACACACACACAAACAAACACACACACACAAACAAACACACACACACACAAACAAACAAACACACACACAAACGCACAAACAAACACACACACACAAACAAACACACACACACACACACAAACAAACACACACACACAAACAAACACACACACACAAACAAACAAACACACACACAAACACACACACATAAACAAACAAACATGCACACACACACAAACAAACACACAAACAAACAAACACACACACAAACAAACAACACACACACAAACAAACACACACACACACACACAAACACACAAACAAACACACACAAACAAACAAACACACACAAACAAACACACACATAAACAAACAAACAAACAAACACACACACACAAACAAACACACACACAAACAAACACACACATAAACAAACAAACAAACACACAAACACACACACACAAACAAACACACACACAAACACACACATAAACAAACACACACACACAAACAAACAAACACACACACACACACATAAACAAACCCCTCCACCCTCATGATCTCACCCCCTGCTCATCCACCAGAAGTGGCCTCTGACAGGAGCAGCTGGTCCCCCCTCCACCTCCACCTCCTCCACCTCGCCTCCACCCAACTCACCAGATTGATGAAATTTTCATAACCGGCTCTCGGAGTCAGAGTTCACCTTCAACATAATTAATGAGCAGCTCAGAGATCCTTGAGCAGACAATATGTTCTGTGCGGGGCGATGAGGAACACGGGAACCGCAGACCGACTGTTTACCGTCACATACCACTGAGACTGGGCCGCATTAGCAGCAGCAGCACATTAGCAACTAACTAGGCTGAACTGAGACATGTTAGAACTCTTCTACACTTTGGTGTGTAGCACTGAGCTAAACCTGCATTTCATTGTGCAACCATGTGTTAAATAATGATATTTGAAGGTCCAGCTGAGGCTCATGGGAATGTTCAGCTTCTTTTATTTATTATTTATGAAATTAGCAAAGTCTGAATTGCTAACTGCTAATCAACTGTTTGATATTGTTGGTGCAGTTAGCTGATGTCTGATATCCAAAACGTCCTCTGGAGTTTGATTAATGAAGAACTTTAAGGAGGAAAGACATTTTGTGGAATGTTTTGTTTAAATATCTGAAATGATAAAAATGATCCAAGAACAGAAACACCAACATTAAAATCACAAAGTTCATTTGGTTACACAAACGTACTCCAGCATTTATTTTTCTGCAGCTTCTTCTTTGTTTTATTTCACTACATTTTAAATTTGACGTGTTCAACAATTAAAACACGTCATAAACCTGAAAATGTTCTTTCATATTAAAATGTCAGTGAAGATGATGATTCAAATGCAGTTATGAATAAAGTATGAACGTGTCGAAGAACAAAATTAAAAAACTTTAATAAAACTTTAATAATCCGTGTAAATGTTCTCTAATTATTACATGTAATTGCGAGGTATTTGTATTCATACTGCATATCAGTACTTTATACTACATTTACATACTGATAACTATATTTTACATTCAGATTAATAAAATAAAATAAAAACAAATTAATGATTCTCAATAAAACCGTTTTATATTGTTTAATTAAAATCAGCTCCATTTTTGAAAGCTGCAACATCAAAGTGATGAATATGTCAATGCCACAACAACAAGAACATTATTATTAATATTATTAATATTATTATTACATATGTGATGGCAGTAATAATAATAATAATAAACAACAACAATATTGTGTAGTATTTTTACTTTTGGTACTGTGAGTATATTTTGATGTTGATACCTTTGTTATATTTTAAATGCAGTACTTGTCACAGAGTATTTGTACACTGTGGTAGTACTTACCAGTCTCAGGTTAACGTGTATCCACGGTAACACCTTAATGCACATACATGTGTGTTGATCAGCGTACTTGCAGAGACGTTCACACGTGTTCATCAGCTGCCCTCTAGTGTCACATGAAAGACACTGATTGGATCAGCTGTTTATTAAAACATGTATTAAAATATGTTTATAAAATATATTTATTACAGGATGTTGGACTGTGGAGGACAGACATACAGACAGACACCATATCCTGTCTGTCTGTCTGTCTGTCTGTCTGTGTGACATGTCTCTCTCCTATATTACAGTGTGAGCCAGGCCGAGGTGAAGAGGTCCGTGCCTGTCTGGTTCTGGACTTGACAGCTGTTGCGTGGAGGCGGGCACGGCCCGTTGAACAAAGGGTCGGCAGGCATGATGATTTGAACGACAGGCTGACTTTCTGACAGACGCTTGCCGTCCCAGCCTGAAGAGATGAGGCGGGGTCATAGGTCACGACTGGCAGAGGCAGCAGTGATGGGAGACTGTCACGGCCCGGTGAGCCCGACATGCAGACTGAACTCATTCTGTCCACGCCGCACTCAGCTCGGCCTGCTAAATGAGATCAATTCAGATTCATGAAAGTCAGACGTCTGACAGCACGTCTGTCAAAGATACCACCGAGCCATCAGAGCGCCATCACGGTGAGCCATCGGACCGCCACGCTGCTCATAAACATGTAAAATCAGGTCAGCCCTCAAATTTGCCTGATGTCTCCCAGAAAGGTTGTCAAGGTAACAAGGTGATGGACGAACACGTGAGACACATGACGTAGGACGTTTCTGTGTGTTATATATTTTATATATATATATATATATATATATATATATAAATAATTAAGTATCTTTTATCTGTGGAGTGAGAATAAAAATATGTGTTGTGTAAAATAAGAATACATTTAAAATACAGGACGGGACAGATCAAGTGCGGAGCAGAATGGAGTTTTAAAATTTCAGTGGAAAAAAGGAAACTAAAGTTCTTCTCAAAAGAAAATCAGTGAAAATAAAAAGTTACGGAACGAACTTAGAAAGACTAAACATGCGATTCTTTGGGACTGATTTTGGATTCTAGACTAACATGGGAAGAACAAGTGAAGGGAACAGTAGAAAGAAGTAACGGAGTGCTGAATATTACGAGGTGTTTGGCCAGGTTAGAATGAGGAGCTGATTTTACATCATTAAATTATATATACACGGCATTAATTAGATCTAGAATATCAGCAGCTGAATCTGTCCTCTCGCAGACAGATATTATTCAAGCTCGAGCATTAAGAACTTTATAGGAGCAATGAAAACAGCAGCAGTACGCTCCCATTATGGATCAGAAGGAAACAGCTTATAGCCAATTACTGGACAACAAAGAGAGTTTTGGAGACGTGTTGGGAAAAGGGGGCAGAAGAAGAATGAAGCTTTGGGTGGGTCAGTGACGCAGATACAGCAGATAGAAGTCAGACCAGAAGCACGCGTAGATCCAGAAATATGTGATCAAGAGAAGAAATAAAACAGCTGATTACAGGAATCTTCTAACTACACAGATGGAAAGTCTGAAGATGATGTTTACGTATATACTGATGGATCCAAAGAGCCGATAACGGAGCAACAGGCGCAGCTTCAGTCATCATGTCACAATGTCAAAGACAACTCAGATGATTTACGCAGATATGTGGTGGAGCCACGCGCAGGATTACTGACATCACGTGTAGTGATTCAGTTTTCTTCAGCATTAAAAACAGGAGAGTGAAACACAGCAGGAAATATGAAATACTGTTAAATACACGCGGGGGAATAACGACCATGAATGTAGTCAAGCAGTCCAGAAGAGGGCAGTGTGTGCAACAATAAGGCTGCCGCTAAACAACAACGAAGAAGAAGAAGCTTTTGAAACTACATTTCCCACAGGTCTCCTCACAGGGCGCATGCGTGTTTTCATCATAGCGACATGTTATGTTTTCAGTAGCAACCGCCAGCCTGGAGTTAATAAAGTGATTTAAAGGTAAGAAACGCTTAAACGTGTGTTTGAAGACGTGTTTGTGTCAGGTATCAACACACATACGTCACTACTTCATTAACATAATTAGTTGCGTTAGCTAAGATGAGTATTTAGCTGCGGAGGCTAACGGAGCTAACGGAGCTAACACAGCTAACGATCCGACAACACCAAAGAAAAACCTCTGACTTATTCTACGTCACACATCATGTTGTGACGCACATTTTCCCGCCCTCTGAATTATTTAATTGATCTCATGTTTAGTTTAAATCCGTGCATAGGAAGTGACGTCAGATTCCTACTTGTTCGTCAGAGACGCCGAGAAGTCTAAACTGTCCTCAGAGTGAAGCATGTCCACGCTGCTGGACGACACCGCTGCTGATGTCCCTGTCAGAGACTGCACAGACAGCCTACAGACAGCCTACAGACAAGGTACAGACAGCCTACAGACAGCCTACAGACAATGTACAGACAGCCTACAGACAGCCTACAGACAAGGTACAGACAGCCTACAGACAGCCTACAGACAAGGTACAGACAGCCTACAGACAGCCTACAGACAGCCTACAGACAGCCTACAGACAGCCTACAGACAAGGTACAGACAGCCTACAGACAGCCTACAGACAATGTACAGACAGCCTACAGACAGCCTACAGACAAGGTACAGACAGCCTACAGACAGCCTACAGACAACCTGCCCAGACAACCTACAGACAGCCTACAGACAGCCTACAGACAAGGTACAGACAGCCTACAGACAGCCTACAGACAAGGTACAGACAGCCTACAGACAAGGTACAGACAGCCTACAGACAGCCTACAGACAAGGTACAGACAGCCTACAGACAGCCTACAGACAGCCTACAGACAACCTACAGACAGCCTACAGACAGCCTACAGACAAGGTACAGACAGCCTACAGACAGCCTACAGACAGCCTACAGACAATGTACAGACAGCCTACAGACAACCTACAGACAAGGTACAGACAGCCTACAGACAAGGTACAGACAGCCTACAGACAGCCTACAGACAATGTACAGACAGCCTACAGACAACCTACAGACAACCTACAGACAGCCTACAGACAGCCTACAGACAAGGTACAGACAGCCTACAGACAACCTACAGACAAGGTACAGACAGCCTACAGACATCCTACAGACAACCTACAGACAAGGTACAGACAGCCTACAGACAGCCTACAGACAACCTACAGACAAGGTACAGACAGCCTACAGACAACCTACAGACAACCTGCCCAGACAACCTACAGACAGCCTACAGACAACCTGCCCAGACAACCTACAGACAGCCTACAGACAGCCTACAGACAACCTACAGACAGCCTACAGACAGCCTACAGACAACCTGCCCAGACAACCTACAGACAGCCTACAGACAACCTACAGACAGCCTACAGACAGCCTACAGACAACCTACAGACAACCTGCCCAGACAACCTACAGACAGCCTACAGACAGCCTACAGACAACCTACAGACAGCCTACAGACAACCTACAGACAACCAAAAACTACAGACAACCGCCCAGACAAGTACAGACAACAGTTTATAATTGAAAGAGTGTTTTCTGGTCGTAGAGTCGTCAGTGTATCAGAATGCTCGGGCGAGACAGGACGTCTCTCGGGTGTCCAGGGAGGAGCTGGAGGACCGCTTCCTGCGCCTCCACGAGGAGACTCTTCTCCTCAAACAGACGATCCATCAACAGGACGACAAGATCAAGAAGTGAGACCAACAACACAGTTATCATTCTGACATAGATACAGTTATTATTATGAGCTAAACCAGTACAACACACTGTTATCATGATCTGACAAAATGTCTTCACTGTAAGATATGACCTCCTCCGCCTCACTCCTTCTCCTCCTCCTCAGGCTGGGCACTAAGCTGATGAGGTTGGTGAAGGACCGTCATCGTATGGAGCAGCTGGCAGCAGGTGGAGGTCAGCCGGTGTCTCGTGTTCGTGATGTGGAGATGGAGGAGGTGATGGAGGAGCTGCAGGAGAAAGTTCGGGTGCTTCAGTCAGAGAATGAAGGGCTGAAACAGCGCCTCCTCGTGGCCAAACAGCAGCTCATCAACTCACAGAGCAGGAAGCCCACGCCGTATGGCCACGTCCAATCACGAGTCAACTCAGGGTTAAAGAAGCTGCAAGACGATGCCTCGTCCCCATCACCGGGCCGACCAAAGAGTAGGTCACACATCACACCTCACAGGTCACACGTCACAGACTAACAGACTGAAACTCTTCAAACGTCTCTGTCAGGTACGAGGAGTCTGGAGGGAGGAGGGAGACCACCAACTGGCCTCTTGCCTCGATTTGGACACAACCTGTTAGAGGAGGCCAGGACTGAGATCCGTAACCTGTGAGTGCTGCACCTTCACCGTCAGACCAACAGAGAGAGACCCACAGAGCCCAACATAGACCCTCAGAGACCTTCAGACACCAACAAAGACCTTCTTTGTAGTCAAAGCTACCATATTTGTAGTTCTATTTTAGCAGTAAGCTAATTGGTTAGCTTCCTGTGTTTGCAGAGAGAACATGATTGAGCTCCAGCGGAGCCACATGGAGGAGATGGATGGAGCCAACGAGCTGCTGAGAGACGAGCTGAGGAAGAAGGAAGCCGACTACGAGGAGAGACTGCTTCAGGTCCGACAGCAGCAGACCAACAAACTGAGGTCAGAACTGTGTGTGTCCATAGAAACACATACGACTTCTCTGTGGCGTCTACAGCAGAACTATTGATGTTTGTTCACGTACAGTCCTGTATGTCCACGTGATGTAAACATGCGTGTTTGCTGTCAGGTCACACGTCAGCAGTAACGTGACGATGATCAAACTTCAGAAGCAGCTGGCTGACCGCTCGAACGCTGTGACCGAGCTGGAGGGGAGATTCCTCCAGCTGCAGGAGGTGAGACACCAATCTGTACAAAGTCCACCTGAACCTCTGCTGTCCTCTCTGCTCATCGTGTGTGTGTGTGTGTGTGTGTGTGTGTGTCAGAGTCAGAGCACGCTGAAGGTCGGCCATGATGCTGCCATGATGAAGGTGGACGAGCTGTCAGCTCAGCTCAAAGACGAGAGGATGAAATGTTCGGACCTGGAGAGACGTCTGCAGAGCTCCACCATCACCAACATGAAGATGGAGCAGGTGACCTACAGACAGGCTACAGACTGACCACAGACAGACCACAGACAGGCTACAGACTGACCACAGACTGACCACAGACTGACCACAGACAGACCACAGACAGGCTACAGACTGACCACAGAAAGGCTACAGACTGACCACAGACTGACCACAGACAGGCTACAAACAGGCTACAGACTGACCACAGACTGACCACAGACTGACCACAGACTGACCACAGACTGGCTACAGACTGACCACAGACTGACCATAGACTGACCACAGACAGACCACAGACAGGCTACAGACAGGCTACAGACTGACCACAGACTGACCACAGACAGGCTACAGACAGACCACAGACAGGCTACAGACAGACCACAGACAGGCTACAGACTGACCACAGACTGACCACAGACTGGCTACAGACTGACCACAGACTGACCATAGAAAGGCTACCGACAGGCTACAGACAGGCCACAGACAGGCTACAGACAGACCACAGACAGGCTACAGACAGACCACAGACGGGCTACAGACAGGCTACAGACAGGCTACAGACAGACCACAGACTGACCACAGACAGGCTACAGACAGACCACAGACTGACCACAGACAGACCACAGACTGACCACAGACAGGCTACAGACAGACCACAGACTGACCACAGACAGACCACAGACTGACCACAGACAGACCACAGACAGGCTACAGACAGACCACAGACTCTTCCTTCTTCCTCCTCTGCTCCTCCTCCTCCTCCTCCATCATATGATGTAGTAAAGAATGTGATGACATGTCTTATCTCTGCAGCTTCAGGAGCGAATCAGTGAGCTGGAACAGGAGAGAGATCTGCTGAAGGAGACCAATGAGAAGCTGGTCAACAGGTGAGACTTCATTAACATGCGCGAGTGTCAGGTGAATAATGGATGAGTCTCACAATGATGAGTCTGCCATGTTGAACCTCCGTGTTTCTACAGGAGATGTTATGTTAGGGTGAGGTGAGGGGGCCGCAAACTGCTGTACATCTGCACATGGACACTGTGACTCGTCTGTCTCTCTGTGGACTCGTCTGTCTCTCTGTGGACTCGTCTGTCTCTCTGTGAACTCGTCTGTCTCTCTGTGGAACTCGTCTGTCTCTCTGTGAACTCGTCTGTCTCTCTGTGGACTCGTCTGTTTCTGGACTCGTCTGTGTCTGGACTCGTCTTTCTCTCTGTGACTCGTCTGTCTCTCTGTGGACTCGTCTGTCTCTCTGTGAACTCGTCTGTCTCTCTGTGGACTTGTCTGTTTCAGGACTCGTCTGTCTCTCTGTGGACTTACTCGTCTGTGTCTGTGGACTCGTCTTTCTCTCTGTGAACTCGTCTGTCTCTCTGTGGACTCGTCTGTCTCTCTGTGAACTCGTCTGTCTCTCTGTGGACTCGTCTGTTTCAGGACTCGTCTGTCTCTCTGTGGACTCGTCTGTCTCTCTGTGAACTCGTCTGTCTTTCTGTGGACTCGTCTGTCTCTCTGTGGACTCGTCTGTCTCTCTGTGAACTCGTCTGTCTCTCTGTGGACTCGTCTGTCTCTCTGTGGACTCGTCTGTCTCTCTGTGGACTCGTCTGTGTCTGGACTCGTCTGTCTCTCTGTGGACCGTCTGTCTCTCTGTGGACTCGTCTGTCTCTCTGTGAACTCGTCTGTCTCTCTGTGGACTCGTCTGTCTCTCTGTGGACTTGTCTGTGTCTGGACTCGTCTGTCTCTCTGTGGACTCGTCTGTCTCTCTGTGAACTCGTCTGTCTCTCTGTGGACTCGTCTGTCTCTCTGTGGACTTGTCTGTGTCTGGACTCGTCTGTCTCTCTGTGGACTCGTCTGTCTCTCTGTGGACTCGTCTGTCTCTCTGTGGACTCGTCTGTGTCTGGACTCGTCTGTCTCTCTGTGGACTCGTCTGTCTCTCTGTGGACTTGTCTGTCTCTCTGTGAACTCGTCTGTCTCTCTGTGGACTCGTCTGTTTCTGGACTCGTCTGTCTCTCTGTGGACTCGTCTGTCTCTCTGTGGACTCGTCTGTCTCTCTGTGGACTCATCTGTCTCTCTGTGAACTTGTCTGTGTCTGGACTCGTCTGTCCCTCTGTGGACTCGTCTGTCTCTCTGTGGACTCGTCTGTCTCTCTGTGGACTCGTCCGTCTCTCTGTGGACTCGTCTGTCCCTAACAGTCACATGTCTTTGTGTCTCAGCGCCTTGGACGTGTCTCGGCAGCAGAGATGGCAGATCCAGGAGCAGCAGCTGAAGTTACAGATCGTCCAGTTAGAGACAGCGCTGAAAGCCGACCTCGTTGACAAAAACGAAATCCTGGATAAGATCAAAGCTGAGAGAGGTCAGTGCTTCACCTCCTGATCCTGATGACTCCTGAATTCATCCTGATGACTCCTGAATTCATCCTGATGACTCCTGAATTCATCCTGATGATTCCTGAATTCATCCTGATGACTCCTGAATTCATCCTGATGACTCCTGAATTCATCCTGATGATTCCTGAATTCATCCTGATGACTCCTGAATTCATCCTGATGATTCCTGAATTCATCCTGATGATTCCTGAATTCATCCTGATGACTCCTGAATTCATCCTGATGACTCCTGAATTCATCCTGATGATTCCTGAATTCATCCTGATGATTCCTGAATTCATCCTGATGACTCCTGAATTCATCCTGAATGATTTAAATCTGTAAATTATTTATATTTTATTATTTTTCAGATCAAAGTGAGAAACTGACAGAAGAAAACAAAAAACTTCAGATTCAGTTTCTGGAGCAGAAACAGCAGCTCGACGATCTCAACAACAGACTGAAGTTCTATAGCCGGGTGAGTCTTTAAGACTGTAAGACCAGTCCTGACTGTCCTGACACACTTATGTATGAATGAAGTGTGATGAGCTGATGTCTGTTCTTTTAAGGAGAACGAGTACGACGTGGCTGAACTCACTGAAGCTCTGCTGCTCATTAAGGTGAGACTGTCACACCTGAGACTGATCCTGACTCAACTCAACTCAACTTTCATTCTTGAATTTCAAAGAATTTCATCTGTTTTCGTACATTTATGGTAAAACTCATTCTCCTCCTCCTCATGCTTCTCCTTGTTCTCCTCCTTGTTCTCACTCATACTCTTCCGCAGACGAGGAGGTCCCAGAAGAATGGAGACTTGCTGTTCCTGAAGGAGGTGGAAGACGGAGCAAGCAGCATTCGTGAGCTGCAAGCTGCTCATGCTGAAACCATCCAGGAGCTGCAGAAGACCAGAAACATCCTGAGCATGGAGACCAAGATCTGCAAAGACTACAAGGTGAAGGGGGTCACCTGTAGACCGGCCGGCTGCAGAACAGCTGGCCGTAGACCAGTTTTACATCTTTAAACTTTTTTTGTTTTTTATGCAGATTATTTACAGACCAAACTTCTCTCCTGTGGTGCTACGTCGACTTTTCTGTCTGACTTCACAAAGTCTGTGTCTGTGATCCTCAGACTCTTCAGCCTCAGTCAGTGTTTATTCATGTCTATGATGAAGTCTTAGTCTGTCTTCTCTCCTTAGGCGGAGCTGGAGGCCGTGATGAGGAAGATGGACATCGACAGAGTTGAGTACGAGCAGAAGCTGGAGCGTCAGGCGCAACTGTTGGACACAAGGGCAGCCAAGATCAAGAAGCTGGAAGGTATTTTTTGTTCTTTTTTCAATTTTTAGAATCCAGAAGTTTCTTGGGTGCTCGGAGACCAAGATGGGTCCACAGCACCACCTACAAAATTGCCATTGACAAAATTTTGTGTAGAGACATGGCTTTCGGTGGCCACAAGTATCTGGCTACAACGAAGCGTGTGGCATCCATTTTGTTTCAAAGTTGGCATTTTCGTGTTTTTGGGGTCATTTCCAGGGGTCGTATTTGAACGAAGTCCTCCTAGAGCTTTTATCCCATCTAATTGAAACTTGGTGTGTGTGTTTTTACGGCCTTGACAAAGTTATCAAAATTCTGAATTTTGATGAAACAGTGTGGGCTATTTTCTCAAATTTGACCCTATGAGAAAAAAGTGTTTGCTTCTTATGTTCTGTTTTAACAAACTCCTCCCAGGGACTTCATCTGATTGACTTCAAACTTGCCCTGACATGCGCACTTTAAATTATTATTTCTTTATCGATCCAGGAGACATCTTTTGAATCAAGTCTCACGATGAGGAGATCCACCACCTCACCTCACCAGCTTTTATTCTGAAAGCATCATTCTGAACAGGAACCAGAGCCAATAAGCTGAACATCTCTATAAATCTCCTATATCTTTGACCTCCTGTTTCCTGTCACTGCTCCTCAGCTCAGCTCAAAGACATCGCCTACGGCACCAAATCCTATGTCTTCAAATTGGATGCCACTTCTGAAGACAAGGGTGACGAGCTTGATGAGAGTCTTTGCCTTGAGCGTGGCGAGAACCTCCTTGAGCTTCAGATCATCGGCGCCGCCCTGTCTTTGCCCGCCTTGGAGGTTCTGGGTGACGATGACCCATCCACCTTCTTCACCTACTCCTTCTATCTGTTTGAGCTGCACTCCACACCGGTGGTGACAGGCCGCAAACCCAAGTATGGGTTCACATCCAAGTATGTGGTGAGCATGGACGACCATTTCCTGGACTACCTGCACAGGTGCTCAGTCACCGTGGAGCTGCATCAGGCCATTGGTCTGGACTGGAAGACTCTGGCCTCAGGTCAGCTTCCACTGCAGCAGCTGCTTGAGGAGAATGGGAAAGTTCACGGGACGATTCCCCTGATCGGTGAGTGAGGCTGACCCACAACACAACCAGTTCATATCCTGTTTGACCAGAGCACCGTGTCATGTATCATGGACCGACCTGTGGTCTTGTTCTTAGGTACCTCTGAGGTTCGCTCCTTTGGCTCGGTGGATTACTGGTTGCAGTTCAGGATCCCCATGAGCGAGACCATCCGTCTGTTCAAAGAGAAGGTGAAGGCTGTAGGCTACGTCCAGACGGTTCTGAACCAGGTACCACCACCGTTTATTACAGCAAAGTTTATTTCTGTCAGTCTCATTGACATCATACTGATCGCAGTACCTCCTGTTCCTCCATGGTCTCCTCTCAGTCGCCCAGCAGCAGCAGCCTGAACCAGCTCGACATTGCAGTCCAATGCTGCAGAGACTTGCGGTCCAGAAGCTCCCAGAAACCAAGCCCCTATGTGGTCTACAAGTTCTCTGACTTCCCTGACTACCCAACTGCCACCATCCACGACTCCTGCGATCCCCATTTCAACGACCTCAAGTCCTACTCCGTCTCCATGGAAGTAGACCTGGACCAGTACCTGAAAGTCCGAGGCCCTTCAGTTCTACGTGTTTGACGCCAAAGAGGAGCAGATGGACGAGTACGTGGGGAAGGCCCAAGTGCCCCTGCTGCTGCTGGCCCAGGACCAGGAGATCTCTGGTGAGGGTTCATGGGGGGTCGGTGTCAGGCCGGCTGGTCCTGCACGGTTCAGTGGTTCAATGGCTCAAATGTTAAACTGACGTCCTGACTGTGATGGTGTTTGTCCTTCAGGTGTGTTCAAGCTCTCTGACCCTTCTGGACTTCCTGCTGGTCATATTGAAGTGATGCTGAGGTGGAGGTTCACTTACCGCCCTCCGTCAGGCTCCATCATGACTGTAGAAGAGCCCAAACTCATCCTAAAAGAGGTTGAGAAGAAAGATGGAGAGACTGATGAGACACTGCAGGAGGAGGAGAAGGAGAAAGAGAAGGAGGCCTGGGACCTTCATCATCTGTCCACCTCGGTTCCTGAAGCTTCTGTGTCGAAGGTCAGGAGATCAGTCAACCAATCAATACAAAGATAGATGAATGCTGAGAGATCACTGATCTGATGTTCTGTCTCTATCAGGCTCGGCTGCCAAAGCTCAAACGTCAACCTCAGGTGACGGTGAAGGACAGACCGGCCACCAAAAAAGTCACATTCATCGACCCCACAGCTGCAGACACACAGCAGGTGAGTCCAACAAATGTACCAGGTCCAACAGGCCCAACAGGCCCAAGTTCAAATCAGCTGATCTTGTATCTGTGTTTCAGGTTGACGAGTCGAGCTCCGCAAAGAAGAGACAGACATCATCACCTGTACAGGTAAACCTGAACCTGTCTTCACTTTACTCAGGAATCACTCATTAATCATAAATCCGTCTCCTTGTGTCTGGTTGAATCAGCATGTTGCAGCTCCATCGCCTCAGAGAACCACAGAAGAAGAAGAGGAGGATGAAGAGTCTCACTTCTCTGAAGGTCAGCTGATCCCGGTCAGCTCTCAGTCTGACGACTCTGAAATCTCTGAAATCATCGAAGGTGCGGACACATGAATATTAATGACGTGAATATTAATGATGTGAATATTAATGATGTGATCAGTGTTCATGGTTTCATCATCTGTTTAAATGACTTTGTCTTTAAGGTTGTGTGTCTGTTAAACGTGCTTCAGCGTGAATGAAACGCTGTGTTCTGATTGGCTTATGCTCTAAAGCACAAATAAGTATGACCTCAACATAGCAGCTGTGATGTCACTCAGGCTCTGTCCATTCTCTGTGCTGTGATTGGTCCTGGCCTGCCCGCTCACCATTTGTTAACTATGAATCATGAGGCAAGGTGACCGCTCTGTTAGTCCAATTTTGTTTTGAGAGAGTGAGACAGAGAGACAGACAGAGACTCAGCCTTGTTCCTCAGTTTTTATGGAGCTGCAATGTGTCGGTTCATTTTCTGTGAAATAACAAAAAGTTTTAATCTCTGTGAACTGTCAGATGTTTTTACATCCTGTTCTCATCTCACAATGTTTCCTGAGCTGACATAAATATTAAATGAGTCTGTCGATAATGTTTCATAAATTTTGAAATGTCTCTGTTAGCTTCCTTCTTAAACATGTTCTCCATGTTTTCTATCAGACGCCGACGCCTCGGGAGCCAAAGACGATCGCAGCGAATCCACTCAGTCTGACAGCGATGACTGCATCGTTCATGGACAGGCGGTCGCCAGGAAGGTCAGTGTTTACCTCCTCACACCTGAGAGGAAACTTCGGAGCGAGCGTGGATCGGTGTGTTGTTATCGAGCAGAGTTTGATCGTCTGTTTATTTTGGTTTTCAGATTTTTTTCAGAAGGGCAAGAAGTCGATCCGAAGTTCTGATTCTGTTTTTACTTAGTAGACAAAGTCCAGCCCGTCAACACAAACACAGAACAATAACGTTACAGTAACATTCTAATAACATTATCGATGAACCTTATAGGTATTTTCTTTAATAAATGAAGTACATCCACACACACACACATCAATCAGTAGATCAGAATATAAATATAGAATTAATAGGTGTGCATGTTGTTTGAAACAGCAGCTCTGTTATTGATCGGGCGTCCTGTCGTCTTAGAGTGATGTCACTGAAATCAAAACCAAAGGCTCAGTCCTCACTGCACAGGCCAAGGGTTCGAGTCCCGCATGTCATTCCCCATCTCTCTCTCGCTGTTTCTCTCTCGCTGTCTCCACACGTTCCTGTCACTCTTCAGCTGTCTGTCAAAATAAAGTTTGAAAGTTTGTTTACTGATCAACAAACTGAAACACTGAAAATGTTTTTATCGAACTGTTTGCTTGACCTCAAATTTGATCTGAAGTTCTCTGCTAAAAAAAAACTTTAAATTAACTATAACTAACATTAACTGTAACTAACTAACTATAACTAACATTAACTGTAACTATAACTAACATTAACTGTAACTAACTTTAACTATAACTAACTTTAATTAACAACTGTAACTATAACTAACATTAACTGTAACTAACATTGACTGTAACTAAGATTAACTGTAACTATAACTAACATTAACTGTAACTAACTTTAACTGTAACTAACATTAACTGTAACTAAGATTAGCTGTAACTATAACTAACATTAACTGTAACTAACTAACATTAACTGTAACTAACATTAACTGTAACTAACTGTAACTAACTATAACATTAACTGTAACTAACTTTAACTATAACTAACTTTAATTAACAACTGTAACTATAACTAACATTAACTGTAACTAACTTTAACTATAACTAACTTTAATTAACAACTGTAACTATAACTAACATTAACTGTAACTATAACATTAACTGTAACTATAACATTAACTGTAACTAACATTAACTGTAACTAACTAACATTAACTGTAACTAACATTAACTGTAACTAACTGTAACTAACTATAACATTAACTGTAACTAACTTTAACTGTAACTAACATTAACTGTAACTAACTGTAACTAACTATAACATTAACTGTAACTATAACATTAACTGTAACTATAACATTAACTGTAACTAACATTAACTGTAACTAACTAACATTAACTGTAACTAACATTAACTGTAACTAACTGTAACTAACTATAACATTAACTGTAACTATAACATTAACTGTAACTAACATTAACTGTAACTAACATTAACTGTAACTAACTGTAACTAACTATAACATTAACTGTAACTAACTTTAACTTGTAACTAACATAACTGTTAACTAACTTTAAACTGTAACTAACTGTAACTAAACTATAACATTAACTGTAACTACTTTAACTGTAACTAACATTAACTGTAACTAACTGTAACTAATCTAGAACATTAACTGTAACTACTTTAAACTTTAACTAACATTAACTGTAACTAACTTTAACTGTAACTAACTGTAACTAACTATAACATTAACTGTAACTAACTTTAACTGTAACTAACTGTAACTAACTATAACATTAACTGTAACTAACATTAACTGTAACTAACTGTAACTAACTATAACATTAACTGTAACTAACATTAACTGTAACTAACTAACATTAACTGTAACTAACATTAACTGTAACTAACTGTAACTAACTATAACATTAACTGTAACTATAACATTAACTAACTAACATTAACTGTAACTAACTGTAACTAACTATAACATTAACTGTAACTATAACATTAACTGTAACTAACATTAACTGTAACTAACTAACATTAACTGTAACTAACATTAACTGTAACTAACTGTAACTAACTATAACATTAACTGTAACTAACTTTAACTGTAACTAACATTAACTGTAACTAACTTTAACTGTAACTAACTGTAACTAACTATAACATTAACTGTAACTAACTTTAACTGTAACTAACATTAACTGTAACTAACTGTAACTAACTATAACATTAACTGTAACTAACTTTAACTGTAACTAACATTAACTGTAACTAACTTTAACTGTAACTAACTGTAACTAACTATAACATTAACTGTAACTAACTTTAACTGTAACTAACTGTAACTAACTATAACATTAACTGTAACTAACATTAACTGTAACTAACTTTAACTGTAACTAACTGTAACTAACTATAACATTAACTGTAACTAACATTAACTGTAACTAACTTTAACTGTAACTAACATTAACTGTAACTAACTGTAACTAACTATAACATTAACTGTAACTAACTTTAACTGTAACTAACTGTAACTAACTATAACATTAACTGTAACTAACTTTAACTGTAACTAACTGTAACTAACTATAACATTAACTGTAACTAACATTAACTGTAACTAACATTAACTATACACATTTTAATAATTTATTGATTATATTCATTATTTATTTGTACAATCTGACCTGAGTTTATTAAAGCTGTTTGTTATAAAAAGTTTAATTATGATTATTATCATTAATAATAATAGTCTTATTAGTAGTAGTAGTAGTAGTAATTATTATTATTATGACAGACTTAATGAACGTTTTGTTGTTCATGATCAGAAAATATGAAATCCACTGAACTGGTTTCATCTGTGAGACGTTCAGAGACAGTCTGTTCTGTCACAGATATTTTGTTAGTCATGTGATCTGTTCTCAGAAAGACTTCATGCTGTATGTGTCATCATAACGACCTTCATAACAATGTTGGTTCTGATCCATGTCATCCTCAGCCCTCGGACCGGGTCCGTGTGGAGATCCAGTCTCTGAGCCTGAGGCCGGGTTCTCGTGTGGCACGTGACAGCAGCGTGGTCCGTCTGTTTGTGGAGTACTCTCTGCTGGACTTGCCCACCGAGGAGACGCCACTGTCTCTGCCCAAACCGGGCCAGGGCCAGAACATCAACTATAACTACAGCAAAGGTAATCTATTATGATGTCCTCAGAATCAGAAATACAGAAATCATTACTGAGACGGCGTGTCTGACTCTCTGAGGGAGGCATTATAGAGCTTTACGACCACAGGTAGGAATGACTTCCTGTGTCGCTCTGTGGTACATCTGGGCGCTGAAGGAGCTCCTCTGTTGGGCCAGTGTGTTGTAGAGAGGGTGTGAAACATTGTCCGGCATGGACAGCATCCTCCTTTCTGTCACAGTCGTCGGAGAGTCCAGCTCGTCCCTGCGACATCAGCAGCTCTCCTGATCAGTGTATTTAGTCTGTTGCTGTCTGCGACCTTCAGCCCACTGCCCCAGCATGTGACGGCGAAGAAGATCGCACTGGCCACAAGTATCAAACCTAATGGAAAAATCGATTCAGTTCATTGGCCTGGTCCACTCGCCCCTCTAGCCCCATGCTGCTAGTCTTCCGGAGCCCGCTGATGGTTCTCATGCCGCTCCACACATCCCTCATTGTTTTGCTGGAGTTTATTCTCCCATAATTGTCTTTAGCCTCCCTGATTTTGAGTTTGAGTACGCCGTGCACTCTCCTCACCTCATCACGGTTGCTGTCTCTGAACGCCCTCTTCTTCTCATTAAGGATGGCTTCAATGTGCTTGATGGTCCAAGCTTTGTTGTTGGCATGACAGGTGACAGTCCGAGCTGGGACCTTGCAGTGCACACAGAGGTTGATGACGTTCTGTTGATGTCATGATGTTCTGTTGTTCTGACCTTGCAGTCGTTCCCGTGGACGCAGAGAATAACGCAGCGAGGCGGCAGCTGCTGAGGAGAGTGCTGCAGGGACGAAACCCTCAAATGGAACGGTGAGGACACGAGACAGATGTTATGGGTCAGAACCAGAACCATCACAGAACAAAGGTCTATAATATTATATGTTATAGACATTTAGTTTGTGTTCAGTGACTCGTCGCGTTTGCTGTAAAGACTTCACTTTGTCTGTCCGAAGTTACTTTAGGTAACAACTCATTTGCATATTTAAGCATCAAACTGTCATCAAATTATTATTATTATTATTGACATATAGTAAATAACAAACATTCACCTGGATGTTGTTGGACAGGATCCGGTTCAGTGTGGTCAGCGAGCCTCCGGAAGAAGAGGAGCAGGAGAAGGAGTGTGAGGACGTCGGGGTGGCCTTCATGAGGATCAACGAGATCCTGGAGAGACGACGAGACCTGACCGAGACCAGTCTGGACGGTACTGATACACACACACACACACACACACACACACACACATATATATATACACACACTCATGTCCTCATATAGTGGACAAACCAACACACACACACACACACACACACATATATATATACACACACTCATGTCCTCATATAGTGGACAAACCAACACACACACACACACACACAGTGTGGCGTTCAGTGTCCGTCTGTTTCTTGCAGTTGTGGACGTGGAGGACAGCAGTGAGGTAGTCGGCAGTCTGACTGTGTCTGTGGAGGGACTGGACGCTCTGCTGGCCATCATGGAGGACCATGACCTGGACCAGGACCTGGACCAGGAGCAGACCCTCGTCTCCTCTCTGCTTCCATCAACATGAGGCAACAAATAGTAGAACATGTGAGGTAGAGTGTGTCAGGACCGTCATAAAGATCTCAGTCATAAAGACCTTCAGGACCAACACTGAGGTGGTCGGACTGATCAGGATGGACTCTGATGGTACTCTGGTGGACTCTGGTGGACTCTGATGGACTCTGGTGGACTCTGGTGGACTCTGGTGGACTCTGATGGTCTCTGGTGGACTCTGATGGACTCTGATGGACTCTGGTGGACTCTGATGGTCTCTGGTGGACTCTGATGGACTCTGATGGTCTCTGGTGGACTCTGATGGACTCTGATGGACTCTGGTGGACTCTGATGGTCTCTGGTGGACTCTGATGGACTCTGATGGTCTCTGGTGGACTCTGATGGACTCTGGTGGACTCTGGTGGACTCTGATGGTCTCTGATGGACTCTGATGGACTCTGGTGGACTCTGATGGAAGTGAAGTGACTCTTGTCCCAGTCTGTAAACAAAATAAACGTCCAGATGAATGAAAGTCGTGTTTGTGCTCTGTGTGTGTGTGTGAATCTGTTTTCAGTGTAAATGATGTCATTTATGAAATATCTGCTGTGTGTGTGTGTTGGTGTGTGTTGGTGTGTGTGTCGTGATGTCAGTGATGTCGTGATGTCGTGATGTCAGTGATGTCGTGATGTCGTGATGTCGTGATGTCGTGATGTCGTGATGTCAGTGATGTCAGTGATGTCAGTGATGTCAGTGATGTCAGTGATGTCGTGATGTCAGTGATGTCGTGATGTCAGTGATGTCGTGATGTCAGTGATGTCGTGATGTCGTGATGTCGTGATGTCGTGATGTCGTGATGTCAGTGATGTCAGTGATGTCAGTGATGTCGTGATGTCAGTGATGTCAGTGATGTCAGTGATGTCGTGATGTCAGTGATGTCAGTGATGTCAGTGATGTCAGTGATGTCGTGATGTCGTGATGTCAGTGATGCCCGAGATGTCGTGATGTCAGTGATGTCAGTGATGTCAGTGATGTCAGTGATGTCGTGATGTCAGTGATGTCGTGATGTCAGTGATGTCAGTGATGTCGTGATGTCAGTGATGTCACATGTTCTGTTTGGTTTCATCTGGATCAAACGTGTCAAATCAAACTGAGTTCTGTTCTGAACTTTCAACGTGTGTTTTATTACAAACTGAATCTGTCCTTTAAAATCACCTGAAGAGTTCATCAACTGCAGTAATTAATCAGTGGACTGAAGATTGAAGCTCTGCAGCAACAAATTTACAGCCTGAAAACTTCGGAAACTTTCATCTGCAGAACTTTATTCCTCTCCAGATGAGAAACTTTTCTTCAGCTTTGAGTTCACATGGTCAGCCAGTCTGCTCGACATTTTTTGTCTTTTAAACACACGAATTTCTAATTTCAGTCGATGTTTAAGTTTCACATTTCATTATTTAAATAATCAGCAGATTAATTTATATATTTTATATAAAATGTTCACATCTTCATACAGATACTTCAACATATTTAAGTGAGTCTTTCTTCTTTTTATGTTTCTCTTCATGTTGAACTGACGTTTCCTCTCGTCCATTGTCAATCCTCAACAAATAATTGTGGATTTTAGTTAAATGTTTCTTCATTCACTCTTCATCATCATTCTATTTCTTTTTTATTTCTCACGTTGTCTCTTTGAGGCTGCAGCTCGGTGGGCGGTGGTCTGTCAGAAGCAGCTGACACCAACTGGAGGAGGAGGAGAGGAGGAGGAGAGGAGCCAACAGAAACATCAAACTCAGGACGCAGCAGGTTTCACTGCAGAAGGTAAAACTGACTCATTTCATTTGTTTATTTGTGATTGAAACTAAATTAATCTGCAAATGTTTGAATCATCAGTTTATTTCAAATCATTTGTTTTCAGTGAATTTAATATTTCAGGTTTAATGACGTCACATTTTACTCGAGACGTGTTTTTACGGATGTTTTATAGATCGAATGAATCGATCATTAACATATTGATTACTCTGACATTTATTCGATTATTCTACTCTAATGTTGAAGAAAATTCAGTTTTCTTCACTTCACTAAAAAAATCACCTGAAACACGCTCTAAGGTCTTTGTTATCTACAAAATGGACGATCTGCTGAGTCACTGTAGACTGCTCTCATTTATCATCAGTGCTGCCATACGTACAGGATATACAGAAAATTGAAATTGTCCCTGTGCAAACAGCAATAAACATGAAATATAATATATAAAGTAAAAGATTTGAAAATATAGAATATATATATACAAGCTAAAAGACAAAACAGTGAGGTCACTGAAAAATGAAATATGTATCCAGTGTGTTGGTGTACAGCGGGTTACTGTACACAGTGCAGAGTTATTTACGTATAATGTTGCGTAAGTGGAAGAATGCAGTCCTCGAAATTTGTTGGACATTAGAGGACGAATCCTGATCAAAGACAACTCCAAGCTTCTTTACGGTGGACATTAAACTACCATCATGAATCAGCGTTTGTTTGTTGTCTCCAGTGTCAGAGTGTAATCCCACTGTGTAACTGTGTCCAGCTGTACTCAAGTACTTACTCTGATTACATTACTTCTGTTCAAAAACTAGCGAGTCGACAACTTTGCTAACATCAGTCATCAGCCAGGTCACCAGCAGCAGCTAATATTAGCACATTTAGCTCAGTGGAGGAATGAATGCTGATTTATACGACATGTTTCTGTGAAATGTGGAAATACAGAGAATGTTACAGGACAAAAGACGGATCCCTGAGGGACGCCACAGACTGTAGATCCGTCCTCACCAGTCCTGTGACGCTTGAATGTCCAACCTTTTCATAAACAGCTGACTGGTGACACACTGCAGCAACATTTACCACGTTTCCATGGAAACCAATAAAAACTAAACTAATAAAAATACTAAACTAAACACCCTAACCCTCCACAGCTCTGGACACTGACCCCCCCATGCACAAGCCACTTTTAGACTCTGTTGTGTTGTTGCTGTGTTGCTGTTGTTTGTTGCATTGTCTGAAGGTTTATGTGGTCCAGCAGCAGCAGCACAGACGGTCACCATGAGTCTGGACGAAGACGCTCGTTGGCTGGAGTGGGTCACCAAACAGTTTGAGAGCATCGCCGGGGAAGACAAGGAGATCGACCTCGACGAGTTCAAGACCGCCCTCAAAGTCAAAGAGGTGGGAAAGTACTCAGAGTACTCACAGTACTTCAAAATACTTCAAAGTAAAAGTACTAAGTGTCAGTATCATCAGCTTCATGGACAAGGTTCATGGTGCATTGAGAGTGACAGTGTAAAGCTGACACTGTGACCGGGGCGGTCAGAGTATTCAGCAGGTGTTGCCTCGTGTTGCTTCAGTTGCCCGCTCATGCCGCTTTGCACTTTACAACATGATGAAAATCAGACCTCACCTAACGCGACGCGACACTCAGCTCCTGACACAAGCTGTGTTCATCTCCAGACTGGACTACTGCACCGTCCTCCTGACGGGCCCGCACAGTGAAACCTCTTCAGATGGTCCAGAACACGGCGGCTCGCCTGCTCTACAGCCAACCCGAAAGGTCACATGTCACATGTCACGCCGCTGCTCATCGAGCTCCGCTGGCTACCTGTAGCAGCCACGTTAAATTCAAAGCACTAATGCTCAACAACAAAGTTGTCTCCAGTTCTGCACCGACCTACCTGAGCGTCCTCATACAGACATACTGCCCCTTTAAGTCACAGCACTGACTGCTGCACTAACACTCTTATCGCACTGTGACTGCTCCCTTCTCTGTACAATGTCAAAGTATTTTCATCTGAAATGAAGTAAAAAAAACAAAACTGTGATTTACTGCTGCTGTTATAACGTGTGTGTGTGTGTGTGTGTGCGTGTGTGTGTGTGCGTGTGTGTGCAGTCGTTCTTTGCTGAGCGGTTCTTCGCGCTCTTCGACTCGGACGGCAGCGCCTCCATCAGTCTGGACGAGCTGCTCAAAGCTCTCGACCTCCTGATCCACGGCAGTGAGACGGACAAACTGCGGTTCCTGTTCCAGGTGTACGACGTGGACGGTAAGTGATCCCACACACACACACACACACACATGGTCTTTGATGTTTTAATGAACTGTCAGCGGTGTCGACTTGCCTGTCTGGACATGGCTATGTGTGGCTGCTGTGTTTCAGGCAGCGGCTCCATTGATCCAGATGAGCTGCGAACAGTTTTGAAGTCGTGTCTCCGTGAGAGCGCCATCTCTCTGCCGGAGGAGAAGCTGGACGACTTGACGCTGGCGCTGTTCGAGTCGGCCGATAAAGACAACAGTGGCGCCATCACATTCGAGGAGCTGAAGGCTGAACTGGAGACGTTCCCCGAGGTGATGGAGAACCTGACTATCAGGTCAGAGATCACTTCCTGTTTCCTGTTTACTTTAAGACTCTCTTTCATCCTTCATCCTCTCCTTCATCCTTTCCTTCATCATCTACTTTGTCCTCTCCTTCATCCTTTATCCTCTCCTTCATCCTTCATCCTCTCTTCCATCCTTCATCCTCTCCTTCATCCTTCATCCTCTCCTTCATCCTTCATCCTCTCTTCCATCCTTCATCCTCTCCTTCATCCTTCATCCTCTCCTTCATCCTTCATCCTCTCTTTCATCCTTCATCCTCTCTTCCATCCTTCATCCTCTCCTTCATCCTTCATCCTCTCTTCCATCCTTCATCCTCTCCTTCATCCTTTCCTTCATCATCTACTTTGTCCTCTCCTTCATCCTTCATCCTCTCCTTCATCCTTTCCTTCATCATCTACTTTGTCCTCTCCTTCATCCTTCATCCTCTCCTTCATCCTTTGTCTTCTCATTCATCCTTCATCCTCTCCTTCATCCTTCATCCTCTCCTTCATCCTTTCCTTCATCATCTACTTTGTCCTCTCTTTCATCCTTCATCCCCTCCTTCATCCTTCATCCTCTCCTTCATCCTTTCCTTCATCATCTACTTTGTCCTCTCCTTCATCCTTCATCCTCTCTTCCATCCTTCATCCTCTCCTTCATCCTTCATCTTCTCCTTCATCCTTCATCCTCTCTTTCATCCTTCATCCTCTCCTTCATCCTTCGTCTTCTCCTTCATCCTTCATCCTCTCCTTCATCCTTCATCCTCTCCTTCATCCTTCATCCTCTCCTTCATCCTTTCCTTCATCATCTACTTTGTCCTCTCCTTCATCCTTTGTCCTCTCTTTCATCCTTCATCCTCTCCTTCATCCTTCATCCTCTCCTTCATCCTTTCCTTCATCATCTACTTTGTCCTCTCCTTCATCCTTCATCCTCTCTTCCATCCTTCATCCTCTCCTTCATCCTCTCTTCCATCCTTCATCCTCTCTTTCATCCTTCATCCTCTCCTTCATCCTTTGTCCTCTCTTTCATCCTTCATCCTCTCCTTCATCCTTTGTCCTCTCTTTCATCCTTCATCCTCTCCTTCATCCTTCATCCTCTCCTTCATCCTTTCCTTCATCATCTACTTTGTCCTCTCCTTCATCCTTCATCCTCTCTTCCATCCTTCATCCTCTCCTTCATCCTTCATCTTCTCCTTCATCCTTCATCCTCTCTTTCATCCTTCATCCTCTCCTTCATCCTTCGTCTTCTCCTTCATCCTTCATCCTCTCCTTCATCCTTCATCCTCTCCTTCATCCTTTCCTTCATCATCTACTTTGTCCTCTCCTTCATCCTTTGTCCTCTCTTTCATCCTTCATCCTCTCCTTCATCCTTCATCCTCTCCTTCATCCTTTCCTTCATCATCTACTTTGTCCTCTCCTTCATCCTTCATCCTCTCTTCCATCCTTCATCCTCTCCTTCATCCTCTCTTCCATCCTTCATCCTCTCTTTCATCCTTCATCCTCTCCTTCATCCTTTGTCCTCTCTTTCATCCTTCATCCTCTCCTTCATCCTTTGTCCTCTCTTTCATCCTTCATCCTCTCCTTCATCCTTCATCCTCTCCTTCATCCTTTCCTTCATCATCTACTTTGTCCTCTCCTTCATCCTTCATCCTCTCTTCCATCCTTCATCCTCTCTTTCATCCTTCATCCTCTCCTTCATCCTTTGTCCTCTCTTCCATCCTTCATCCTCTCTTTCATCCTTCATCCTCTCCTTCATCCTTCATCCTCTCCTTCATCCTTTCCTTCATCATCTACTTTGTCCTCTCCTTCATCCTTCATCCTCTCTTCCATCCTTCATCCTCTCCTTCATCCTTCATCCTCTCTTCCATCCTTCATCCTCTCTTTCATCCTTTGTCCTCTCCTTCATCCTTTGTCCTCTCTTTCATCCTTTGTCCTCTCTTTCATCCTTCATCCTCTCTTTCATCCTTCATCCTCTCCTTCATCCTCTCCTTCATCCTTTCCTTCATCATCTACTTTGTCCTCTCCTTCATCCTTCATCCTCTCTTTCATCCTTCATCCTCTCCTTCATCCTCTCCTTCATCCTCTCCTTCATCCTTCATCCTCTCCTTCATCCTTTCCTTCATCATTTACTTTGTCCTCTCCTTCATCCTCTCCTTCATCCTCTCCTTCATCCTTCATCCTCTCCTTCATCCTTTCCTTCATCATTTACTTTGTCCTCTCCTTCATCCTTTGTCCTCTCTTTCATCCTTCATCCTCTCCTTCATCCTCTCCTTCATCCTCTCCTTCATCCTTTCCTTCATCATCTACTTTGTCCTCTCCTTCATCCTTCATCCTCTCTTCCATCCTTCATCCTCTCCTTCATCCTTCATCCTCTCTTCCATCCTTCATCCTCTCTTTCATCCTTCATCCTCTCTTTCATCCTTCATCCTCTCTTTCATCCTTCATCCTCTCCTTCATCCTCTCCTTCATCCTCTCCTTCATCCTTTCCTTCATCATCTACTTTGTCCTCTCCTTCATCCTTCATCCTCTCTTCCATCCTTCATCCTCTCTTTCAACCTTCATCCTCTCTTCCATCCTTCATCCTCTCCTTCATCCTTTGTCCTCTCCTTCATCCTTCATCCTCTCTTGAATTCCTTCATCCTTCATCCTCTCCTCCATCCTTCATCCTCTCCTTCATCCTTCATCCTCTCCTTCATCCTTCATCCTCTCCTTCATCATCTACTTTGTCCTCTCCTTCATCCTTCATCCTCTCTTTCATCCTTCATCCTCTCCTTCATCCTTCATCATCTACTTCATCCTCTCCTTCATCCTTCATCCTCTCTTCCATCCTCCATCCTCTCCTTCATCCTTCATCCTCTCTTTCATCCTTCATCCTCTCCTTCATCCTCTCTTCCATCCTTCATCCTCTCCTTCATCCTCTCTTCCATCCTTCATCCTCTCCTTCATCCTTTGTCCTCTCCTTCATCCTTTGTCCTCTCCTTCATCCTTTGTCCTCTCCTTCATCCTTCATCCTCTCCTTCATCCTCTCTTTCATCCTTCATCCTCTCCTTCATCCTTCATCCTCTCTTTCATCCTTTGTCCTCTCTTTCATCCTTTGTCCTCTCCTTCATCCTTTGTCCTCTCTTTCATCCTTTGTCCTCTCCTTCATCCTTCATCCTCTCCTTCATCCTTTGTCCTCTCCTTCATCCTTCATCCTCTCCTTCATCCTTCATCCTCTCTTTCATCCTTCATCCTCTCCTTCATCCTTTCCTTCATCATCTACTTTGTCCTCTCCTTTATCCTCCATCATCTCCTTCATCCTTTGTCCTCTTTCATCCTTCATCCTCTCCTTCATCCTTCATCCTCTCCTTCATCCTTTCCTTCATCATCTACTTTGTCCTCTCCTTCATCCTTTGTCCTCTCTTTCATCCTTCATCCTCTCCTTCATCCTTCATCCTCTCCTTCATCCTCTCCTTCATCCTTCATCCTCTCTTCCATCCTTCATCCTCTCCTTCATCCTTCATCCTCTCCTTCATCCTTCATCCTCTCCTTCATCCTTTCCTTCATCATCTACTTTGTCCTCTCCTTCATCCTTCATCCTCTCCTTCATCCTTCATCCTCTCCTTCATCCTTTGTCCTCTCCTTCATCCTTCATCCTTCATCCTCTCCTTCATCCTCCATCCTCTCCTTCATCCTTCATCCTCTCCTTCATCCTCTCCTTCATCCTTTGTCCTCTCCTTCATCCTTCATCCTCTCCTTCATCCTCCATCCTCTCCTTCATTCTCCATCCTCTCCTTCATCCCTCATTCTCTCCTTCATCCTCTCCTTGATCCATTGTCCTCTCCTTTATCCTCTCCTTCATCCTCTCCTCAGTGCTGCTAACTGGCTGAAGCCTCCTGACCTGGATGAGAAGAAGCATCACGCTCCTCGGTACCTGACTCGGGCATACTGGCACAATAACAGCAGGAAGCTTCTCTTCCTGTGTTTGTACGCCTGCCTCAGCCTGCTGCTCTTCATCGGGGCCATGCTACAGCACAGTCATGGAGGAGCCTGGTACATGGTGGCCAAAGGCTGTGGACAGTGTCTCAACTTCAACTGCACCTTCATCATGGTGCGACCCGGCGATGTCTGATAATCATGTTTCTGTAGAACAAACAGAGCTGGATTGGTCACATTTGATCCATGTAATCATGAAGAACGGGGATGTTTTATGGCTGATGTTTGTCTCCAGGTGCTGATGCTGCGTCGCTGTCTAACTTGGCTCAGGGCCACGTGGGTGGTCCGGGTCTTACCTCTGGACCAGAACATCTTGCTGCATCAGATAGTTGGCTATGCCATCCTCTTCTACACACTGGTTCACACCACCGCTCACGTCTTCAACTTTGGTACAAACTCTGTAGATCATAGTTTTCTCTCTGTGCCTGATGGTGGCTGTATAACAGTGAACTTTAGTGACATGAAGGTTCCTCAGGCGGTCCAGTCTGACTGAGAAGACTTCAAGAACTTCTATTCTTCTATGTCTGTTCTGTTTTGGAGGGATAAACGTGAAGACGTCGCTGTGGTTGAGTCCCTCTGCGTCCTCTTTGTGTTGCAGCACAGATGTCGAACATCAGTGGCTTCAGTCTGTGGGAGTACCTGCTGACCACAAGGCCGGGCATCGGCTGGGTGAAGGGAACGGCCTCGGTGACCGGGGTCGTCCTGCAGGTCATGATCTGCCTCATGGTGCTCTGCTCCAGCACCTTTGTACGGCGCAGCGGACACTTTGAAGTAAGACATGCTAACATCATGCTAACATCCGTCATCCATCAATCATCCATCCGTCATCAATCCATCATCCATCCATCCATCCATCCGCCGTCCGTCCATCTGTTATCCATCATCCATCCATCTTCCATCTATCCATCCATCCGCCATCCATCCATCACCCATCCTCCATCCATCCATCCATCTTCCATCTATCCATCCATCCGCCATCCATCCATCACCCATCCTCCATCCATCCATCCATCCATCCGTCATCCATCCATCCACCCATCCATCCATCCATCACCCATCCTCTATCCATCCATCCATCCATCCGTCATCCATCCATCCACCCATCCATCCATCATCCATCCACCCATCAATCATCCATCCGCCATCCATCCATCCACCCATCCATCCATCATCCATCCATCCATCCATCCATCCATCACCCATCCTCCATCCATCCATACATCCATCCGTCATCCATCCATCCATCCATCCACCCATCCTCCATCCTCCATCCATCCATCATCCATCCACCCATCCATCCATCATCCATCCATCCATCCACCCATCCATCATCCATCCATCCATCCATCCATCCATCATCCATCCACCCATCCATCCATCCATCATCCATCCACCCATCCATCCATCCATCATCCATCCATCCATCCACCCATCCATCCATCATCCATCCATCCATCCACCCATCCACCCATCCATCCATCCATCCATCCACCCATCCATCCATCATCCATCCACCCATCCATCCATCCATCATCCATCCATCCATCCATCCACCCATCCATCATCCATCCATCCATCCACCCATCCATCATCCATCCATCCATCATCCATCCATCCCTCCAAAACCTCAGCAACTCCCTTAGGATGCTCCTCACTGTGTCTCTGAAGCTGACAGCAGGAGAGGAAACTCACATTGTTTGGATCAGAACCAAAGTTCATGACCATCAGTAAGGGTTGGAGCTTCAGTAGACCTGAAGACAGAGATTTGCCTTCAGGCTCAGCTGACACCAGTCCTCCATGTTTGTTTCTCCGTCGTCACTCATAGGGTGCAGTCGAATAGTCAAAAAAAAAGTCCTTTTCTAACCACTTTTCCTTGACCTTGATGGAAAATGTCATTAAGTCAAGGAAAGATGTGAAGGAGAGGTGATAAGGAGTTAGGAGAAGTGGACTGCTCTCACACTTAGACTCCGTCATGAAGCGACGGTGAATGTTATTGACGTGATCTGTGGTAAAACTACAAAGTCCAGAAGATGGACTACAAACGCTCACCTGAGATACTTCCTGGATCCTCCCCGCACTCTGACCGTGTTGCTTCATGAAATATAAAAATGTGACGTCATCACCAACGTCAGAGTTAAATAATAAATGAATATTGTCCACCTGAAGTCAGGTGAAGTGTTTGTTACCTGGTCTGGTCGCTCACCCTCCTGTCCACTCACATACAAACATGTTAGCAAGTTATGGCAAAGATATATGATTAATCAGCAACGGGAACTTGATGATGATCTGCAGGACGCTGGATGGCACAGTTCCAAACAGTTTGTACTGTGTGTGAACGCAGCAGGACACACTTCATGATCAACACGTGTTCATGTTCACACACTCTGCTGCTTCTCTGTTTAAGGGTTAGGTACATTCATGTTTCTGGTTGTGAATGACTGAACAGTGCGTCGTGTTTTTGTCGCTAACCGCAAGGAATTGTGGGACGGCAATCACCTCCTTTCGTTTCCTAAAGGATGCTCAGTGTATCCTAGGCTAAAGGAGATAATAAAGGAAGCACTGAAGCTCCTTTCCTTCACAGTTAGAGGATTCGAACAGCTCTCATCATGGCGGACACGTTAACACTTCCGGGTCATTTCACTCAGTGAGGAAGGTTCCTGAGCAAATTTGACTATTCGACCGCAGCCATAAACATGTTTCTACCTCTGTGGTGTCTTCAGTCTACATGCAGGGTGTGATGTGTGTGATCAGCTCCCTCTGGTGTCTGAAGCTGGTTATTACAAAAGTGACAGACGGCGTCATCAGCGTCATCAGCTGAGCCTTTGTCTGTTCTCCAGGTGTTCTACTGGTCTCACCTGTCCTACATCTGGGTCTGGTCTCTGCTGATGGTCCACTGTGCAAACTTCTGGAAGTGGTTTGTGGTTCCTGGTCTGGTTTTCCTGTTGGAGAAGATCGTTGGAATCGCTGTTTCTCGTATGGGAGGTCTTTATATCGTGGAAGTCAACCTGTTGCCGTCCAAGGTGACAAACCGACCAATCACCTTCAACATGAGCTGAAGCAATGAGTCGAACATGTGATCAGTACCTGTGGATGTTCTTTGTCTGTGCTCAGGTGACTCACCTGGGTGATCAAGCGTCCTCAGTTTCTTCCATTTCAAACCTGGAGATTACGTCTACATCAACATCCCGCTGATTGCCAAATACGAGTGGCATCCGTTCACCATCAGCAGCGCGCCCGAGCAGTCA
>CM024800.1:27701919-27781177 GCA_014281875.1 Nibea albiflora
ATCAGCTGTGGGTGATCAGCTGTGGACGATCAGCTGTGGGTGATCAGCTGTGGACGATCAGCTGTGGGTGATCAGCTGTGGACGATCAGCTGTGGACGATCAGCTGTGGACGATCAGCTGTGGACGATCAGCTGTAGGTGATCAGCTGTGGGTGATCAGCTGTGGACGATCAGCTGTGGGTGATCAGCTGTGGGTGATCAGCTGTGGGTGATCAGCTGTGGACGATCAGCTGTGGGTGATCAGCTGTGGACGATCAGCTGTAGGTGATCAGCTGTGGACGATCAGCTGTGGGCGATCAGCTGTGTATGATCAGCTGTAGATGATCAGCTGTGGGTGATCAGCTGTGGGCGATCAGCTGTGGGCGATCAGCTGTGGGCGATCAGCTGTAGGTGATCAGCTGTGGATGATCAGCTGTAGGTGATCAGCTGTGGGCGATCAGCTGTGGGTGATCAGCTGTAGATGATCAGCTGTGGATGATCAGCTGTAGCTGATCAGCTGTAAGCGATCAGCTGTGGGTGATCAGCTGTAAGCGATCAGCTGTGGGTGATCAGCTGTAAGCGATCAGCTGTGGACGATCAGCTGTAGGTGATCAGCTGTGGACGATCAGCTGTGGACGATCAGCTGTGGGTGATCAGCTGTAAGTGATCAGCTGTGGACGATCAGTTGTAAGTGATCAGGTGTAGATGATCAGCTGTGGACAATCAGCTGTAAGTGATCAGCTGTGGACGATCAGTTGTAGATGATCAGGTGTGGGTGATCAGCTGTAGATGATCAGTTGTAAGTGATCAGCTGTGGACAATCAGCTGTAAGTGATCAGCTGTGGACGATCAGTTGTAGATGATCAGTTGTAAGTGATCAGCTGTGGACGATCAGTTGTGGATGATCAGCTGTAAGTGATCAGCTGTGGACACTCAGCTCTGGGCAATCAGCTGTAAGTGATCAGCTGTAGACGATCAGCTGTAAATGATCAGCTGTGGACGATCAGCTGTAAATTATCAGCTGTGGACGATCAGCTGTAAATTATCAGCTGTGGACGATCAGCTGTGGACGATCAGTTGTAAGTGATCAGGTGTAGATGATCAGCTGTGGACGATCAGTTGTAGATGATCAGCTGTGAACGATCAGCTGTAAGTGATCAGCTGTGGATGATCAGCTGTAAGCGATCAGCTGTGGACGATCAGCTGTAGATGATCAGCTGTGAACGATCAGCTGTAAGTGATCAGTTGTAAGTGATCAGCTGTGGATGATCAGCTGTAAGCGATCAGCTGTGGACGATCAGCTGTGGATTATTGACTGTTGTCTCTCACTTCTTGTCTGTGTTTGATGTTCCTCAGTTGGCTGAGCTCGCCGAGCTCTCTCTCTGTCAGACCTATGCAGCGCCGTCGAGCACTGTGACCACAGAGCTCAGCAGGAGCAGGTGGGATCAAGGCCCGGCCCAACAAGAGCTGCTGACAGAGTGGTATTCTTCATTAGCTTGAGCTCTGCCTCGGCTCTCTGTTCCTCTGCACCAGACCGGACCAGAGGTCCAGAGTTCTGCTGCTGTCACTGAGATGGCTCCATTAAATGACACAGCAGTTTGTAATGCTGAGTCATGGCTGTGATTGTCTTTATGAAGTTAAACCTTGAAGTCTGTGATCTCATTGGATGATTGTGACTCTGTTATTATGTATTTACTGAATCTCCTAGTAGCAGGCAACAGAACCAGGTTGGAGCACAGCCTCTGAGACCAACAGGGAATAACGTTACAGTACAGAGGTGACTTATAGACTTTGTGTTGGACTGTAGTACTGCAAACTGTGGTTAGCTTGGTCAGCCGTGTAACTGAACTGACTCAGCCCGGGATGCCAGGAGCCAAACCAGGCAAGAAAACCACCTCTATAGGCTGCTGTGTTCACTGTTAGACTGGACACTGCCGGTTCAGAGGTTCTGTTGCTGTGTTCACTGTTAGACTGGACACTGCCGGTTCAAAGGTTCTGTTGCTGTGTTCACTGTTAGACTGGACACTGCCGGTTCAGAGGTTCTGTTGCTGTGTTCACTGTTAGACTGGACACTGCTGGTTCAGAGGTTCTGTTGCTGTGTTCACTGTTAGACTGGACACTGCCGGTTCAGAGGTTCTGTCGCTGTGTTCACTGTTTAGACTGGACACTGCTGGTTCAGAGGTTTCTGTTGCTGTGTTCACTGTTAGACTGGACACTGCCGGTTCAGAGGTTCTGTTGCTGTGGTCACTGTTAGACTGGACACTGCCGGTTCAGAGGTTCTGTTGCTGTGTTCACTGTTAGACTGGACACTGCTGGTTCAGAGGTTCTGTTACTGTGTTCACTGTTAGACTGGACACTGCCGGTTCAGAGGTTCTGTTGCTGTGTTCACTGTTAGACTGGACACTGCTGGTTCAGAGGTTCTGTTGCTGTGTTCACTGTTAGACTGGACACTGCTGGTTCAGAGGTTCTGTTTGGTCCTTTTCAGTGCTACTGCAATGTTAACACACACCTGCTATTGACTGCTGTAAACACCACTCAACATCCACGACAAGCCCCTCCATCTCTGAATGATTATTGATGACACACAAGTACTGAGGCTCAGGAGGTAGGGCGGGTTGTCCACCAATCAGATTGATCAGCGGTTCAATCCCTGGCTGCTCCTGCATGCCGAAATGTCCTTGAGCAAGATCCTGAACCCTAAACTGAAGGCCGTATCCTCTCGTACGTCTCACCCTCGTCTTCTTTCTCAGCCTAGACTCTGCATGGCGACGGACTGGCAGCAGCAAGAGTGAGCAGCCAATCAGTGAAGGCCTCTGGTAGCATCATGGCGTCCCGTCAGAGGAACTCTGTCCGGATCCTGTTGAGTCGGGAGCGAGGCTCCCAGACGTTCGGCTCTCAGAGGCTACTTCAGCTGCTGGTGGAGGAGAAGGTCCGCTGGATAGAAGTGGCAGAGTCAGGTACAAACTCGGAAGTCAAAGTTCTGATGACCAATAGCTCTCTGACAGATGAACCTTTTTATAGTGACTCCATCACTGCTCCACCTGACTGTTTGTTCTCTGACAGAAAGTGGAGCTGCCAGACAGTCCTCGCTCCACCTTCCTGCTGGCCTTTAGCCCCGACAGGTGAGATCATCATACACACACACACTCTGAACATTTCCTCAACGTTTCTCAGCAGAGCTGAAGTTAACCTTCAATCTAATACTGTGTGTTTTGTCAGGACGCTCATGGCTTCCACGCACGTCAACCACAATATTTACATAACGGAGGTGAAGACTGGAAAGTGCCTACACTCCCTCGTGGGCCACCGTCGGACCCCCTGGTGTGTGACCTTTCACCCCACAATCCCCGGCCTCGTGGCCTCCGGGTGCCTTGATGGTGAAGTCCGCATCTGGATCTGCATGTGAGTAAAAGACGGATGAACTCTGACTGTGTGTTTTATTTTGGTGACCTGTGGTCACGTCCTGTCTGCTTCTTCCTGCAGGGCGGCAGTGAGAGTTGGTTCACAGAGAGTAACGTCGCCATCGCCTCCCTCGCATTCCACCCGACCCGCTCAGCTGCTCCTCATCGCCACCAACAACGAGCTCCACTTCTGGGACTGGAGGCCGGCCTGAGCCCTTCGCTGTAGTCAAGACGGGCAGCGACACGGAGAGAAGTCCGGTGGGTCAAACAGAACCAGCATGGTGTCAGTTCAGATTAAAATAACCTGAACGTCCCATCTGTGTCTGTGACGTCCACCACACATCGAGCGTCTCTGTTCAGGAGACGTGAAGTGACGTCATGTTGATCAAATGAAATTGTTGATTTATAATTAATAGTTTGATCGTAGTTTCAGTCATTCATGTTGTTCTCGTCTTCACACACCAGCAGATTCTTATTTTAAACCCAGGACCGGATGGACAGACTGCCATGCCAATAGATGGTTCTGTAGAATTCTTCACCTGTGTGCTCACTCACGCCGTGTTGTAATTGTGTGTTTGTTCCTGTGTTGGTCTCAGGTTGGTTCGGTTTGACCCACTCGGTCACAATCTGCTGACGGCGATCGTGAATCCATCCAATCAGCAGGTGAGCTGTCGCCCGTGTGTCTGTGGTTGGTTTGTGATCGAGTGGGCGTTCTCTGATCTGTTGCTTCCTTTCAGAATGAGGAGGACTCCGAGGTTCCGATGGACAGTGTAGAGATCCCTCACTTCCGTCAGCGATCCTTCCTTCCTTCCCAGCCGGTCCGCCGCACGCCAATACTCCACAACTTCCTCCACATCCTGTCTTCTCGCTCTCCCGGGCGCTCAGGCAGGCAGCGAGCAGCCGCGCCCTCTGGGTGAGAATGGAAGTAATGTTGGAGAATCTCCCAGCGTGCCTCTGGCTCAGTACCCCGAACTCTGAGCGTGGGCCGTCCTTCCCAGGCTGCACGCAGCACCTGGGCCTGGTCTGTCTGTGCAGCCGCTGCTCCGTCAGTCGAAACTCTTCCCTGGCAGCCAACACCGCCGCCTCTGATCCTCCCCAGCCTCCTCCAGCCTCCACCTTCTCTTCAGCCCGCACGGAGCCCAGACAGCCCTCGGAGCGACCCTCCGCCTTTACCTCAGTGTACTACAGCGCTACGAGCGGCATTGAGCCGCACTCCACCCTCCAGACCAGGACCTGACTGGACCCGCAACCTGCTGAGCATGAGGGAGGGTGGGGTGGGTCCAGGCATGCTGCCTCCCAGAACCTCCTCTTCCTCCATCAGCCGGTTGTCAGTGCTCCGTCAGCAGGACGGCTCCTCTCAGTCCCCTGTTTACAACCTCCGCCTCTGAAGGGCGGGGCTTCCCCCAGCAGGGCGAGCTGGGAGCGCGAGACAGTGCCGGCACAAGCAGCGGCCATCACCCGTTCTGGGACGGTGCTCGCAGCAACACGGCATCCTTCCGTAACGTGCTGCAGTGCAACCTGAGCCGCTACTTCATGGAGTTCGACCCGCATGCAGGACCTGGAGCCGCCTTTAGGGAGCGGCATTGCGGACGGAGGTCAGGAGCAGAGCCAGGAGGTGCTGAATAATAACATGGACCCAGAGAGGCCCAGGCCGTCTTCATCTTCCTCCACCTCCTCTCCCACCATCATCCACTACCAGCCCCCTCTCCCGCCTACTCCCGCCCTCCCACAGCCTGGAGAACAACGTTCCTCCGCCTAACTCCCGAGGACACCTGAACCGCTGCCGGGCTTGCCACAACCTGCTGACCTTCAACCATGACTCTCAGCGCTGGGAGCGCACCAGCCAGGCCTCATCCACCTCCGCCTCCACTATGGAGCCCTCTGGATCCACCTCCTTCCCCCCTTCGTCTTCCTCCCCATGGCAGCCCGAGGAGGGCCGGAGGACACTTGAAGCCCAACCCCAGGAGAGGAGGGCCCCTCCGGAGCCCAGCGAGCAGCCACCTCCCCCCGGAGGTGGGAAGAGCAGGAGCAGTTGCCTTCCCAATAGCACAGACACCCAGCCAGCCTGGAGAGCAGACAGTAGGCCTGGTGTACAACCAGGACACAGCACAGTGGGAGAGGGTGTACCGGCAGGCTGCTGCCGGCAGGTCGGCAGAGCCGCCGGAGGCCTTAAGCCAAGAAATGCCTGTTGACCCCCCAGATGAGGACTCCCTGAGGAGGTACGAGCTCTGCCACTGTCAGGCTAACAGCTGACAGGCTGACAACAATGTTCAGCATTTACAAATGTCAGTAATCAACATCGTCATGTCTGTTCTTTATTTCACACAGACGACTCCTGGAATCATCTCTGCTATCAATGTCACGCTACGACATGTCAGGATCAAGAGACCACCCCATTTACCCTGATCCCGCCAGGTAAACCCCTCATTTACCCCGACCCCATCAGGTAAATGCTTCATTTACCCCAACCCCGTCAGGTAAACCCTTCATTTACCCCGACCCCATCAGGTAAACCCTTCATTTACCCCGCCCCCGCCAGGTAAACGCTTCATTTACCCCAACCCTGCCAGGTAAACCCCCCTTATTTACCCCTACCCCACCAGGTAAACCCCTCATTTACCCCTACCCCACCAGGTAAACCCCTCATTTACCCCTACCCCGCCAGGTAAACCCCTCATTTACCCCAACCCCGCCAGGTAAACCCCTCATTTACCCCGACCCCGCCAGGTAAACCCTTCATTTACCACCATGTTGCCTAGTTTAATAACTGCACACTTAGTGATTACTGGTTAATGTCCACCTCGTTACTACGACCTGTTCTGTCCTTTGCAGACTGTCTCCAGCTGCTTACTACGCCCAGAGGATGATCCAGTATCTGTCGAGGCGGGACAGCATCCGTCAGCGTTCGCTCCGCTACCAGCAGAACCGCCTCCGGGCCATGTCATACTTCATCGACAGCACGGCCAGCAACCCGTCCAACTCACTGGACAACAGTGACGTGGACTTTGAGGAGCTTGAGTAAGTTTCACTGACATGATGATGAGTGACCGACTCTACTATTGCTGTGTGTTGCTACATGTGGTCGCTGCATGTTGTGGTCGCTGCATGTTGTTGAGTCGCTGCGTGCTGTTGAGTCGCTGCGTGCTGTTGTGTCGCTGCATGTTGTTGTGTCGCTGCATGTTGTTGAGTCGCTGCATGTTGTTGAGTCGCTGCAGGTTGTGTCGCTGCATGTTGTGTCGCTGCATGTTGTGTCGCTGCGTGTTGTTGAGTCGCTGCATGTTGTGTCGCTGCATGTTGTTGAGTCGCTGCATGTTGTTGAGTCGCTGCATGTTGTTGAGTCGCTGCAGGTTGTGTCGCTGCATGTTGTGTCGCTGCATGTTGTGTCGCTGCGTGTTGTTGTGTCGCTGCGTGTTGTTGAGTCGCTGCATGTTGTGTCGCTGCATGTTGTGTCGCTGCGTGTTGTTGTGTCGCTGCGTGTTGTTGAGTCGCTACATGTTGAGTCGCTGCATGTTGTGTCGCTGCGTGTTGTTGAGTCGCTGCATGTTGTGTCGCTGCATGTTGTTGAGTCGCTGCGTGTGGTTTGTGTCGCTGCGTGTTGTTGTGTCGCTGCGTGTTGTTGTGTCGCTGCGTGTTGTTGAGTCGCTGCGTGTTGTTGTGTCGCTGCGTGTTGTTGAGTCGCTGCGTGTTGTTGAGTCGCTGCGTGTTGTTGAGTCGCTGCGTGTTGTTGTGTCGCTGCGTGTTGTTGAGTCGCTGCGTGTTGTTGTGTCGCTGCGTGTTGTTGTGTCGCTGCGTTGTTGTTGAGTCGCTGCGTGTTGTTGAGTCGCTGCATGTTGTGTCGCTGCGTGTTGTTGTGTCGCTGCGTGTTGTTGTGTCGCTGCGTGTTGTTGTGTCGCTGCGTGTTGTTGAGTCGCTGCGTGTTGTTGTGTCGCTGCGTGTTGTTGTGTCGCTGCGTGTTGTTGAGTCGCTGCGTGTTGTTGTGTCGCTGCGTGTTGTTGTGTCGCTGCGTGTTGTTGTGTCGCTGCGTGTTGTTGTGTCGCTGCATGTTGTTGTGTCGCTGCTGCGTGTTGTGTCGCTGCATTTTGTGTCGCTGCATGTTATTGTGTGCTGCTGCGTGTTGTTGTGTGCTGCTGTAGTTGTGATGTGTGCTTGTCTTTCAGTGATAACGGAGACCGAGCTCGGCACAGGACGCCACGTAACGCCCGGATGTCAGCGCCTTCACTGGGTCGCTTCGTTCCACGGTCAGTCCACATGGATCAACATCTGGAGTTTGATCTGTGGAGCTAGTTTCAGGATCTATTTAATCTCAGCGCTTTTCTCAGTCAGCAGTCAACAGAAACATTAATTAATTAAACATTAATTTCAATTTTAGATGATGTTGAATGTTATAACAAATAAAATGACGGAATATTAGGGCCAGAGGAAAAAATCAGACAGACGTCGAGAATAAAGTCATAATATTGTCTTTTGGCACATCAGCATCACAATGTCATAAGTATCAGGACTTTAAAAAGAATATACAAGAAAATGCATCTTTCCTGCAGAAACATGTAGGGCGGAACAGTACCAATAATACTGCATAATTTGCATATTGTGCTCTGCTCTGCCGTGTGGGCGTGGTTTCTGCACATTCACTGGACACGCCCCCACAGTCCTGGAGCTGAGAATTGATTTTTACCTGATTTTGACATCATAAACGTTTGTTATTTTTAATCATTCAAAATTTGTCTTGGTGGTTAATAGCACTTTGTTCTTTAGTCTGACAAACTCTGAACTCCTGACGTGTGTGCAGTCCAGTGCACCAGTGACAAAGTAATGAGTATCCTACCATGACTGCTATTAGTTGTTATTTGTAGATTCTCTTACCTGCAATCCTGTAGATCTCCTTGATGTCACACATTCTGTGGCCAGGGAAGGAGATGAAGACATTTGACAATGCTTTGATAGCCAGACACACTGGCGGCAAATTGTGGCCTTGTTCAGCTGTTTGGCCTCTCCCAATGAATACAGGAAGCCTCCACTTGCAAAAGGTGCAAAGCCACACAGACCATTTGCTCCACACTCGGTGCATCGCTCCGTGCTGTGCAGCGTTTAATCCTGGGACCCAACAGTCTGCACAGATACCTGATGCCATCTGCAGAACACCTGCACCTTTTCATATAGATGGTCATCAGGGAAGGCCAGCGGGTCCGACCGCTCCCTGAAGACCCTCTGTTGCCTGAAGACTCTCCTGAGCACAAGTGCTTCCTCATCCACCACATCTTGCAAGAATGGGCACGCCATTGTCAGAGCAGAAAGGAAAGGAAAATTCCATTTGACCTTTTATTTTTTTAATTTAAGATGTGTCATCTTCTTGGAGCTGGTGGAGGAGAGGAGAATAATCATTAATACCTGGGTGTTTCAGTCAGCATACAGTGTGCACTGAAGGCATAACTCACCTCTCACTCAAGTTTTTTTATTTCAAGATCCAATTTTCTGATTGTCCTCTTTTTTTATTTTGGACTCCAGTTCAAGTTTTCCATCTTTTTCTCGTTTATATCTGCCAGCTGTGTTTGGCGCTGGAGGTGGTTGGCATACAACTGTCTCACATGAAACACAATTAGCACAGCGGGAATTATGCACAATGGGGTGTCCTTCCATTAATGTGTACAGCATCTGTTACAGAGGTGAGATTCTGTTTGGGCTCCAGATGATGAGTCCTCACCATTGTAGACTGAATAGTCCTTTCACAGACTTGACGTGATACCTCATGCCACTGCTGCCTTCACCCTGATTCATATTGAAGCTAGTAGACAAGACATGCCAGGCCTACAGTATGCTCACTGGATCATCGTCTGGTCCAGGTGGGCTCCAGATGAATGTGGTTGTGTCCCACGTAGAGATGGAAGAATCTTGTATGAAGCGGGTGGCATCTTGGGAGGGACGTATGCTTGTCTCCCCTCCAACACGGGCCCGCCTTTGTTTAGTTCCAGTGCTGGGGTGAGGTCGGCTCCTGTACGCCTGTGCATTGTTAGGTGTCTCTGTCAACAGCTGGAGTTTGATGAGTGACTCTGTGATGGTCTTATCTTTCTCTGCTTGGTTCTGCAGACGGTTCCTCCTCCCGGAGTATCTGCCCTACGCTGGGATCTTCCATGAAAGAGGGCAGCCTGGCCTGGCTACACACTCCTCTGTTAACAGAGTACTCGCTGGTAAACACACACACACACACACACACACACACACACACACTTTTGTCTGAAGGTGTTTATCACCTGTCTGTCTTCTCAGGTGCGTCCATTGGGGACGGTCAGTCTGCGGTCGCCAGCAACATCGCCAACACCACCTACCGCCTCCAGTGGTGGGACTTCACCAAGTTTGACCTGCCCGAGATCAGCAACGGTACGAACGGAACGAGTTAACGGGTCGCAGAGTTAACGGGTCGCAGAGTTAACGGGTCGCAGAGTTAAAACACGTTTATCCTGCTTGGCATGTGACATGTTTAACTGAGTTTAATGAAGTAACAATACTTCTCAGCTTTAAAGGTTCGTCTGGAACTTGTTTTGTTTTTGGTCGCTAGCTATTTCCCTCTGTTTGCAGTCTTTATGCTAAGCTAACTAGCTGCTGCTGTAGCTTCATATTATACAAACACTGTGATAATGACCTGACATGATTTTAACATCCTTCCTCGTCTGTCTGTCTGTCTCCATGTCTCCATCCATCCAGCCTCTGTAAACGTCCTGGTGCCAAACTGTAAGATCTACAATGATGCGAGCTGTGACATCTCTGCAGACGGTCAGCTGTTGGCGGTCTTCATTCCCAGCAGTCAGCGGGGTTTTCCTGACGAAGGCATCCTCGCCATCTACTCGCTCGCCCCGCACAACCTGGGAGAGATGCTGTACACCAAGAGATTCGGTACCGAGCGCACTGTGATCCAAACACACCAGAACCACACATGATCCAAACACACCAGAACCACACATGATCCAAACACACCAGAACCACACATGATCCAAACACACCAGAACCACACATGATCCAAACACAGAACCAAATGTGTTCTGAGTCACAGAAACTTGTTGGATCTTTGTCTCCTTCATAGTTCTTGTTGTCCCTCGTAGGTCCGAATGCGATCTCCGTCAGCTTGTCTCCGATGGGTTGCTACGTCATGGTCGGGCTGGCCTCTCGCAGGATTCTGCTGCATCCCACCACCGACCACATGGTGGCGCAAGTGTTCCGTCTCCAGCAGCCTCACGGAGGCGAGACGTCCATCAGGGTGAGACGACAAACAGAACACGATGCTGCCGTCCAAAGTTCTGATTCCTCAGATGAAAAGATCAAAGATAGAAAATCGTCACAAAGTTTCCAGACAAAATAAAATCGATCAGTAAAAATCATGGTTCAGTTTTTCAGTTCAGATGACACAAAATCAAAGATCAGTTGATTTCTGCTCATGAATAATTCTCGAGTGATTACATGATGTCACTGTGTGACATCACACTGACTCTCTGAGGTTGTTGCCGTGGAAACGCTCAGCATCATCCTGTTGGTTCTGTTTCAGATGGTCTTTAACGTGGTCTACCCGATGGCTCCGGACCAGCGCCGCCACGTCAGCATCAACTCTGCCCGCTGGCTCCCTGATCCGGGGATGGGCCTGGCTTACGGAACCAACAAGGGGGACCTGGTGATCTGCCGGCCCGTGTGAGTCTCCTGGAAACCAGAACCGCAGGGTTGAGACCAGAACCATGAGTCACTGGGTTTAGTTCAGCTTTGGGTCTGATAGTGGATTTAAATTCTGGATCAGAGTCCCACAAAGAGTTAACCTGAGAACTCTCAGAGAACGCTCAGAGAACACGTGAACGCCTCCATGTCAGTTATTTTTATCACTGATGGTGATGATGATGGTTGTCATGGTGATGATGATGATGATGAGTTGTAGTTTTCAGCTTTAATGAGTTTAATGAGAAAAACATCGTTAACGGTTGCTGAGAGAAAAAAACGCTCACACACTGATTGTTGATCGATCGTCTGATTGGTTCTGTGCTTTAACAGCTGATTGATGATGTCACAGAATATGTGACATCAGAGAACATCAGAGAATTAAAGATCGGGCCGGGCTGGGCGGTTCTGCAAGAGGTTCTGCCATGTCTCTGTGCTGGTTGGACTCCAGCTGGTCTGTTGTGGGTTCTGACCTGGTCTCATGTGGACTGATGACATTATCTTAATAGTCACTGTGAACAGGAAGGTCGTTAATTGGAGGAGGTCAATTAGAGCTTAACGAGGTTTTTGTCTCAACGATTCCATGAAGAAATCCTCCTCTGCTCCGAGGACTTCCTCAATTAATGAAGTTAATGTGTGTGTGCGTGTGTGTGTGTGTGTGCAGGTTCTATCGGAGTGATGGTGAGAGCCCTGCAGAGTCAAGCAGTGAACCTTTATTCTCCGTCAACAACAGCGGAACCAATCGGACCAGAAGTTCTGACAGACCGGGGTGAGACTCGAACAGGAAGCTCTCCACTCTGCAGCATTTTCTTGGACATGAAGGTGACAGGTGTGTTTGTTTCAGGCCGAACCGCTCCGGATGGAGACTGGACCGCGACATGGGTTTTGATGAACGCGATTGGTCTTCAGCCCCGACACCCCGCCCCTTCAGTGACATCACAGGGAACTCAGACGCCAGTCATCCAGCTGCAGAACGCAGAGACCCAAACGGAGCGGGACCTATCAGAGCCCGGCGTGTCACAGCCAGCACCGAGTACGGACCAATCAGATCCTTCATTACACAGTCAGCTGATCATCGTTTCCTGCAGTAGTGATCATGATTGGTTCATCACGGTCTCTGTCTGTCCTCAGATGTCCCTCCTGAGACTCCATCCACGAGTGGGTCGGCTCCGGGACCACCCGAGACGTCTCAGACCAGCAGAGCTCAGGACGCCGTGCAGGGTGACGCTGCGGCCGAGCCCAACGCGTCCACAGCGAGCACCGGTACCGGTCCACTTTCACTAATATCACTCAGAGTTCAGAGGTGTTACAGGAACAGGAAGGGGCGGGGTTAATCTGTGTCTGCAGAGAGGTGTAAGCTAACTGCTAAACCAGCTAACTGCTAACTCACTGTAACATTATACTTCCTGTTTATATCCTCCAAAAGCATCATGGGAACTGTAGTTCTAAATGGGTTCAAACTGCAGCCTCTTCAAAATAAAAGTCTCTGGTTCTGACGTGTCCCTGTTGTCTCGGCCCAGCAGAGTCGGCAGAGTTCGGTTCTGGCGAGGACGCTCTGGCTCGGATCCGCCGGCTGATCGCAGAGGGCGGGATGACGGCGGTGGTGCAGCGGGAGCAGAGCACCACCATGGCGTCTATGGGCGGCTTCGGGAACAACATCATAGTCAGTCACCGCATCCACCGCGGCTCCCAGACCGGCGCCTCCAGGCCCGCGGCCGACCCAACCAGGACCACTGGCGCCGGGGCCACCCCCTCCACCTCAGGGCCTCAGACCTACACCCCTCCCCAAGCTTCCAGCCCGACAGAACCGCTTGCTCCTGTGTGGGGCCCCCCGGTTCTGTCGGGCCCCGCCGCCCTCGGGCCTGTCTCTGGACATGGATGACGTGTTTGACGGGGGTCGGACAGACGAGGACTCCCTGCCAGGCCCCTCCTCTTCCTCCCTGCTGTTGTCTTCCCCCTCTTCCTCCTCCTCCTCCTCCTCTCAACAGCCCCCTCCCCCTCCCTGGTAGCGGCGGCGGGGTCGCCCCCACCAACAGTTACCCCGGCAACCCGTACAGCAGGTAGTTCTCCTGTTGGCCACGAGAAGCCGAGCGTCGGCGGTTACCAGGTCCAGCAGAGGGCGCTCCTCGAAGCCTTAACTCACAGAATGGGTGCTGCTTTGACTCGCACAGGGCCCCCCCCCCCCCCCCCCCCCCCACCGGAGCGGCGTTGGCGTGCACTTCCACTGCACTTAACTCGGACTGAAGCTGAGCCGCCATTATTCCTCGTTAGAAAGGGCTTCGACCTGAACGGAGGCATCACAGTGCCATAAGGGCGGGCGTGGTACCGGGCCCGACCCGCCTGGCACTGACCTGCCTCGACCTGACCTGAGCTCGTTGCGGCGCCAGTGCCATGTGATGTGAACTTTGATGTGAATCGTATGATTGAAGTGTTTCAGTGAATTCAGCACTATGTGTCTGTGTGTCCTGTTACCATGACGACAGAGAGGAGGCGGGACTCCACGGGTACTGTCCAATCACAGACAACTGAACTTTAGCTCACAGAGGGGCGGGGCCATCGTGTCCTGCTCCACCCTCACCCTCTGACATCACCAACCATGTTGCACTGTGTGTGTGTGTGTGTGTGTGTGTGTGTGTGTGTGTGTGTGTGTGTGTGTGTGTGTGTGTGTGTGTGTGTGTACCACAGAAAGTCCTGGTTCTGTGGCTAATGTCATGCTAACGCTAACATGCTATTAAGAACGCTAACGTGACACACAGGAAGTCATAGACAAACAGAATCAGTGAATTTTCAAAATAAAAGCTTGAACAGGAAATAGTTTGAGAATCATCGACGATCATGGAGACCAGAACCTGGTCCTGGTCCTGGTCCTGGTCCTAAAGCTAAATCATGGACATGACTGGCCAATAGGAGCGCTGCTCTGAGTTCACTGCAATCAAAAACCTGTCAGAGCCGTGACATCACTTCCTGTTTCAAGACGACTTACTTTGAACGTGAAGACGACCTTTAAAGGTTACCTGAAGGTTACTTGATGGTTACCTGAAGGTTACCTGAAGGTTACCTGAAGGTTACTTCATGGTTACCTGAAGGTTACTTGAAGGTTACCTGAAGGTTACCTGAAGGTTACTTGAAGGTTACTTGATGGTTACCTGAAGGTTACTTGATGGTTACCTGAAGGTTACTTGAAGGTTACTTGATGGTTACTTGATGGTTACCTGAAGGTTACTTGATGGTTACCTGAAGGTTACTTGAAGGTTACTTGATGGTTACTTGATGGTTACCTGAAGGTTACTTGAAGGTTACTTGATGGTTACTTGATGGTTACCTGAAGGTTACTTGATGGTTACTTGATGGTTACCTGAAGGTTACCTGAAGGTTACTTGAAGGTTACTTGATGGTTACCTGAAGGTTACTTGATGGTTACCTGAAGGTTACTTGATGGTTACCTGAAGGTTACTTGAAGGTTACTTGATGGTTACTTGATGGTTACCTGAAGGTTACTTCATGGTTACCTGAAGGTTACTTGATGGTTACTTGATGGTTACCTGAAGGTTACTTGATGGTTACCTGAAGGTTACCTAAAGGTTACTGTTCTCACCTGACGCAGCTTTACAGTTGGCTTCCTGTGGTGAGCAGTCTGATTGGATGTTCTCATTGGGCCCCGCCCCCTCCTCCCTCCTCCCCCACTTAAGAAAAAAACTTGAATTTTTTTTATCAAGTGCAACTTTATTTTGTTTTTTATTTTATTTTTATCTTTTTCTTTGGTCGTTGCTCTGCTGCTTCATTTATACACACACACACACACACACACACACACACACACACACCTGTACTGTAAGTTGTATGATGGAGTGGGCGGGGCTGGGCGGGTTTTTAACGGACCTATGAAGACGTGGAGAGGCGGAGCCTGTTTCTTTTATCCTTTTACTCTGCAGGTTCGTTTCCACAGCGACCTGTCGTCAGGTGACTAGACTGACTTTACTTGATCATGAACATTTGGAAAGCGTCTGATTGGTTGATCTCGTGTCTGTTTTGTGTGTGTGTGTGTGTGTGTGTGTGTGTTCAGAGGGGGGGTTAGGGTGTGTGTCGTGTCCCCCCCCCCTCCTGTGAATGATGAGCGCCTCCCATGATGCTCGTGGTCAGTGAACGGTACCTGTGTCAGCTGACCTGCTGCGTCTGTACAGCTTCGACTTTTAGACGTGATGTCATTAAAAACTTTGAGTCTTTCTGTCAGGATGTGTCGGCCATTATTGATCAGCTGAGCTGTGACATGTTTGTGATGTCATCACGGTCAGGTGGTAGACAGAATAATTAATTAATTTAAATGTTTGTGACCTGTTGATGAGGCAGCAGCTCCTGTCATGGAGGCTACAGCAACTCTGAAGGGACAAACTGTGTGTGTGTGTGTGTGTGTGTGTGTGTGTGTGTTTTAAAGTACTGCAGTACTCTAAACAATGATAAGTATACATAGTAATAATAATACTTATATACTTTAAAGTACTCTAACTACTTTAATACTCAGATCTTTGACAGACTTTGTCTCCACCAGGTGTCTCCATTATTTTGTCCAACATGTCTGCTGAACGTTACATTTATGTTTTATTTACGTGCTCGGTGACGACACGTCCAAACACTTTCTCGCTCCTTCAGCCACGAAGACCAACAACGCCACTGACAACACAAACCAGAACCACACGGTTCTGGTCCAGACCCGATCAGAGAGCTGTAAAGAAGTACATTTATTCTTCATTCTCTGACAGCTCCGGTTCAGACCGCTGCAGATTATCTGCATGTGTGGTTCCCAGTGTAGTTTAATGTGACAGTCGTGAACTCTTATTGGACAGAACCAGTGTCAGGACAGGAGGCTGATCTGAGGTCAGCTGATGCTGCATGGACGGGTGGAGACAGGCGGAGCATCTGTTAATGAGAACGAGGAGGGGAAATCCTCCACCTCCACTTATAAACTGAAGAGCTGCTGCTGACGGCCGGAGGAGACGCAGAGAGGAGTTCTGTGAGCCAGGGAGGTCCGACATTCACATAACTGTTCTGGATCAGGAGGTAAAGTGGATTAACATGTTCTTAATATTGAAGAATTATTTATTATATGATCTTAATTGTGGATTATGTTTAAATATTTGATTACTGACTGATCGGACATCTCAACATGTTTCAGTTTTTACTATCATTAATAAATCTGAAGTCGACAGTTGAGTTTATATTTAATATTTTGACTATATTTAAAGGAAAAATCTGAAAAAAACAAAATAAACTTATTTGTGTAATCTCACTGTTCAGCTGTACTTGAGTATTTCTTCTGATTACATCGTGTTTCAGCTAACATGGGACCCGAGCCTGACTTCAACGCCTCCGCCTGGCTCCACCCCTGCATCAACGTCTCCTGCATCACGGCTGCCACGTGTCCGTACAGCACGGCTCAGGTTACCCTCATTGCCATGGTAACTACCTCCCTGAGCGCGGTCACCGTCCTGGGTAACATGCTGGTAATCATGTCTGTAAAGGTGAACCGTCACCTGCGGACCGTCAACAACTACTTCCTGTTGAGCCTGGCGGTGGCCGACCTGATCGTCGGCCTGGTGTCCATGAACCTGTACGCGCTGTACTTGCTGTGGGGCCGCTGGCCGCTGGGCGCCGCCGTCTGTGACATGTGGCTGGTCGTAGATCACGTGGTGAGCAACGCCTCCGTCATGAACCTGCTGATCATCAGTTTGGACCGGTACCTCTGCATGACGCGGCCGTTCAGCTACCCGGTGCAGCGTACTGGCAAGATGGCCGGTCTGATGATTGGCGCCGCCTGGCTGCTGTCCTTTATCATCTGGGTCCCCGCCATCCTCTGCTGGCAGACGGACGGCGGCAGACGTGTCGTCCCTGACGGGAAGTGTTACACTCAGCTGCTTGCCAGCCCCGCCGTCACCTTGGCGACCACACTTCCTTCCTTTTACCTGCCAGCACTCGTCATGATCGCACTGTACAGCCACCTCTCCGCCGCCAGCCGCAGCCGTCTGAGCGCGCTCCAGTCAGAGTGCGGCACGTTCAGGACGTCCAGTCCGTCTATCAAAGACTTCATTTTGAAACAGCGATGGGTGTCCAGTGACCTGGGCTCCGACCTCTCTCTGAACCAATCAGAGTCCAGCACGCCAAAGACCAGAATGAACCGGAAGGCGTCCAGAAGTCCTGCTAATACCTCGGAGCCATCAGAGATCTGTCCATCTCCTCAACAGTGTCACGCTCGAACCGCTGCACGCCACGCCAAAGACGATGACGACTACAACAAGATCGAAAACGAATCTTCATCTAACGCCGACCTCCACCGCACCGCCTCAGTGGCGTTCTCCTCCTGTCCCAGCTTCAAGTCTCAGGAGAGACAGCGGCGTCGAGTGGTGGCGAGGGAGAGGAGAGTCACAAAGACCATCCTCGCCATCCTGCTGGCCTTCATCGTCACCTGGACGCCGTACAACATTTTGTCGGTGGTCGCCGCCTTCTGTCACGTGTGCATCCCCGGCGTCCTGTGGACCACTGGGTACTGGCTCTGTTACATTAACAGCGCCATCAACCCGGGCTGCTACGCCCTGTGCAACGTCACCTTCAGGAAGACCTTCTGCAGCCTGCTGCGCTGCCGTGGCAGGAAGCTCTGCTGAGGCCAGCGGTGGCAGCAGTTGGAGGCTCGGCTCGGAAGTTTTATGTTTACGTGGAGTTTTACTTTACGCAATGCTAGCTTTAGTTACTTCCTCAGGTTAGCCTGGAATCACGCTAATGCTAACATGCTAATGTGTCATATATAGTTTCCTGTAATTGTAATAATATAAAATATATTTAACATGGTCATGTTTAACTCATGCTCATTAAAATAATGTGTTCATCCGTCATGTAAGCTAACAGAGTCTGTCCACAGATGAATGCTAACATTAGCCCTTAGCTAATGTTAAACACCCTTCACTTTCTCTTGAATGGTCTGGATTTTGTCTAAGCTTGGCTTGTTAGCTTGTTAGCACTAACTAATGTTAGCTATTATTGTTAGGTACTTTTTTTAACTTACCTGTTTTCGCACCTTGAAAATAGACCCGGAGAGATGCTGTCAGACTAAAAGTTAGCATGCTAGAAGCAAGCTAACATACATGTAAACACGTTACCTGTACATGTAATGTATGATCAGCTGGTTGTGCATGTGTTAGCATGTTTGCTAACGTGAATAAACAGAGCAGAGCAGTTACCAGAACAATGTACAGTGTTTCATTTGTTCATTTATACAGTCTCATCTTGCAGCGTCGATAATCTACAGTTCAAAAAATAGATTTTATAGATTTCGTCATCACAGATTCATGCGAGTTTCTAATTTTGTACAAATTCAAAGAGATTCTAAAAGAGAGTGATGTCCGGACCATCGAGAGCCAATCACAACGTCTCGTTTGGTTAATTTCATCTATCTTCACTGTTAATACAAACTATGAGCTATGAGGACAGAATTATTCATTATTATCTATCAGGAGCTTTCCACACATTTAAACCCAGAAACATCAAATCAGTCAAACAAGAAAAAAATGAAATCAAAGGTGGTTGGTGTGTTTGGAGGAGTCTCTCGGTTTGTTTGTGTGTCTGATGAAGACGATTGTTCAGCTGGAGGATGACGAACCAGTCCCACCGTCTGTCTTCGCGTCTTCACGTCATTGCGTCCATCCTTCAGTTCGACTTTTTGTCCCCTGAAGAAGAAAAATGAGAATTCATGACGTCACGAGTTGCTCCGAGATCTCTGAACTTCATCCGATCGTGATTTTAAATCTTTTTTTAATGTCACAAAAGATGAAAAATTTCATATTTCCAGTGAAAATAAAAACGAGAAAGTTCAAGGTGTTTTTATTTTTACCTGAATCCAGGCTGACAGGTTCCTTTAAAGGTCTGCTATGTCAGATTTCTAACTCATTATGTTTTGACCTCAGAATGAGACTTTATATCTGCAGACAGTCACCAAGATGTTTCTACAGGAGCAGACAAACTAAACTTTGGATTTATATTTTATTTTTTCATATTTTTCGTGTGTTTCTAGGCGACTGTTTATTTATTTATTTAGTTGTAGTCTGCAGACTCACCACTAGATGGCTCTAAATCCTTGACACTGGATTAAACTGAAATATGAACTCATGCAGGAGATTTTTCTTTGTGATTTTTGTGTTGAGTTTAAAAAAATGTTGCAGCACCTCCTGAAATAATGTCTAATATTCATCCTGCTGAATTTGTTTGTGATTTGAATAACTGAATCAACAATTATCTTAAAGGACAGCAGCTGTTTAATATAATAATTAAAGATCTGTTGTCAACTGTGGTTCTGAGGGCTTAGTATTAGTAAGTATATATGTGTCACTCAGGACACTACAACCTGCAGTAACTGATTTTAGCGACATGGGGCAGCAGAAAGGAACTAATGTACGATCGCTGTGAGAGCCATGAAACCAAAACAATGAGCTGAAAGACACCAAAACTCCACAGACATCAATGATTGATTATCTTTAATGCAAGATATTGATTATAGCCCCGTTAGCTTAGCATAAGATCTCAGAGGTGCATAAGTCATATCACTCAAACATGTTCATCCAATCAGCACAAAGACAAACACACTGTGGTTTGAGTATTCTTACGTGAGTACTTCAGGTCTCACCTCTGGTCTTCTTCACTTTGGGGGAACAAGGTTTGGACACCTTGACGGTGGTTTGACACTCAGCATTGAACAGCGCTCGTTTCAGCGTTCCTGATCGGCTCTTGGTATTGGTGGCAGCGTCGCAGGATCCCCACGGGCCGAACTTGTACTTACAGTCACCTATAGGATAAATACAAAGCTTCAGTACGCTGACATGTTGCACTGTCAAATGGTGTTTGTTGGAGTTTGTTGTTGTTTGTTGGAGTTTGTTGTTGTTTGTTGGAGTTTGTTGATGTTTGACGGTGTTTGTTGGAGTTTGTTGTTGTTTGTTGGAGTTTGTTGATGTTTGACGGTGTTTGTTGGTGTTTGACGGTGTTTGTTGATGTTTGACGGTGTTTGTTGTTGTTTGACGGTGTTTGTTGGTGTTTGACGGTGTTTGTTGATGTTTGACGGTGTTTGTTGTTGTTTGACGGTGTTTGTTGGTGTTTGACGGTGTTTGTTGATGTTTGACGGTGTTTGTTGTTGTTTGACGGTGTTTGTTGATGTTTGTTGGAGTTTGTTGATGTTTGACGGTGTTTGTTGGTGTTTGACGGTGTTTGTTGGTGTTTGACGGTGTTTGTTGATGTTTGACGGTGTTTGTTGTTGTTTGTTGGAGTTTGTTGTTGTTTGTTGGAGTTTGTTGATGTTTGACGGTGTTTGTTGGAGTTTGTTGTTGTTTGTTGGAGTTTGTTGATGTTTGACGGTGTTTGTTGGTGTTTGACGGTGTTTGTTGATGTTTGACGGTGTTTGTTGGAGGTTTGTTGATGTTGACGGTGTTTGTTGGGTAGTTTGGTTGATGTTTGACGGTGTTTGTTGTTGTTTGTTTGGAGTTTGTTGATGTTTGACGGTGTTTTGTTGTTTGTTGTTGTTGTTTGTTGATGTTTGACGGTGTTTGACGGTGTTTGTTGTTGTTTGTTGGAGTTTGTTGGTGTTTGACGGTGTTTGTTGGTGTTTGTTGATGTTTGACGGTGTTTGTTGGAGTTTGTTGATGTTTGACGGTGTTTGTTGATGTTTGACGGTGTTTGTTGGTGTTTGACGGTGTTTGTTGATGTTTGACGATGTTTGTTGGTGTTTGTTGATGTTTGACGGTGTTTGTTGGTGTTTGTTGATGTTTGACAGTGTTTGTTGGAGTTTGTTGATGTTTGACGGTGTTTGTTGTTGTTTGTTGGAGTTTGTTGATGTTTGACGGTGTTTGTTGTTGTTTGTTGTTGTTTGTTGATGTTTGACGGTGTTTGACGGTGTTTGTTGTTGTTTGTTGGAGTTTGTTGGTGTTTGACGGTGTTTGTTGGAGTTTGTTGGTGTTTGACGGTGTTTGTTGGAGTTTGTTGGTGTTTGACGGTGTTTGTTGGTGTTTGTTGATGTTTGACGGTGTTTGTTGGTGTTTGTTGATGTTTGACGGTGTTTGTTGGTGTTTGTTGGTGTTTGTTGATGTTTGTTGGAGTTTGTTGATGTTTGACGGTGTTTGTTGATGTTTGACGGTGTTTGTTGGAGTTTGTTGGTGTTTGACGGTGTTTGTTGGTGTTTGTTGATGTTTGACGGTGTTTGTTGGTGTTTGTTGATGTTTGACGGTGTTTGTTGGAGTTTGTTGGTGTTTGTTGATGTTTGACGGTGTTTGTTGGAGTTTGTTGATGTTTGACGGTGTTTGTTGATGTTTGACGGTGTTTGTTGGTGTTTGACGGTGTTTGTTGATGTTTGACGATGTTTGTTGGTGTTTGTTGATGTTTGACGGTGTTTGTTGGCGTTTGTTGATGTTTGACGGTGTTTGTTGATGTTTGACGGTGTTTGTTGGAGTTGTTGGTGTTTTGACGGTGTTTGGTTGGTGTTTGTTGATGTTTGACGGTGTTTTGTTGGAGTTTGTTGATGTTTGACGGTGTGTTTGTTGGAGTTTGTTGGTGTTGACGGTGTTTGTTGGTGTTTGTTGATGTTTGACGGTGTTTGTTGGTGTTTGTTGATGGTTTGACGGTGTTTGTTGGTGTTTGTTGATGTTTGACGGTGTTTTGTTGGAGTTTGTTGATGTTTGACGGTGTTTGTTGATGTTTGACGGTGTTTTGTTGTGGTGTTGACGGTGTTTGTTGATGTTTGACGATGTTTGTTGGTGTTTGACCGATGTTTGTTGATGTTTGACAGTGTTTGTTGGTGTTTTGTTGGAGTTTGTTGATTGTTTGACGTTGTTTGACGGTGTTTGTTGGTGTTTCATGGTGTTTGACGGTGTTTGTTGGTGGTTTGTTGGAGTTTGTTGATGCTTGACGGTGTTTGTTGGTGTTTGTTGATGTTTGACGGTGTTGGTGGAGTTTGTTGATGTTTGACAATGTTTGTTGGAGTTTGTTGATGTTTGACGGTGTTTGTTGATGTTTGACGGTGTTTGTTGGTGTTTGTTGGAGTTTGTCTTACTGATATCCTTCTTCCAGTTGCAGGGGATCTTGCAGTGGATCTTATCAGTGCGGTCTTTGCAGGTTGCCTCTCTCAGGCCGTCTCCACAGTCTCCGTGTTCAGGGACACATTTGCCATACTGAGTCTCTGCGGTGGAGCACTCTGAGGCTGGTCTGGATATATCATGTTTACCGCCTGTTGGAACAGAGAACTCGTGTCAGGTTATATACACCCATAGAAAGAATCTAAAAATACTTTGACTACTTCAGTCTGACGTCCTTTTTTCCACCTCGTTAAACATCTCCTCCTCCGCCGTGTAAAAATCCAGAACATGTAAATATTGTTTAATGTTTCATTTATGAACTTAACAGGAGACGTCTCCTTCACTATGAAATCTGTGAACTGTCCTGTGACCTGCACAGTAAAGTTTTATATCTCCAAATAATGAGTCAGTATCTTAAAATAATTATCATCATGAAATAGTAATGAATAATATTATATTAAAATTGTTAATAATGACGTTGATTTAATGATTATGATTTAAGCATTCAGACACGGCTCTGGTTCATTAGAATAAATAGTAAGTGATGCCTTCAGGAAACCACTATCACATTCACCTTTGTGAGCTTTGGCTCTTCTGTTGGCCTCAGCGCTGAGCGTCAGGACCAGGAGCAGCAGGCAGCGTCACTGATAACAAACTTCTCATTCTGCAGAGACAAAAACACGAAAGATCACGATGCTGGAGGGTGGAAATAACCAGCAGCCTGTTAGCAGCGACGTTCAGACTTCTGCAGTTTTTTAACGGGTATTTCTGAGATCTGGACGTTTTTTTTCAGCGTTGTTGTTGTGCGACGTGACGGCTGTCATGATGTTTGGCTGTAGCGTGAATCCGACCTGAATTTGGAGCCAGATGGTCCAAATTGAGTCCAAATGAAATCTGCTCTCCTTTCAGCCAACGTAAGCCAAATAATCTGACTATTGTACGACAGCAGGGATTATAGAAGTAGGCTAATGTATTCAGACGCCACTCCTGTTCTCACATTCACATTTTGGTTGATTTCTCACCGTTATTAAAACGTTCCTGCAACATTCTGATGGCGGCGTCCATCAGCTCACTGCAGAAACGTGGAGAGTCATTACCCATAAAGCCCCTCTCTCTCTCTGTCTGCTGTTATTGTGTGCAGAGATGACAGACTCTCTTTCAGGCCTCCATTAAAGCAATGCTTCTCTTTCACATGTCAGCTGGCAGAGCAAATCCTGCTCCTCTCCTCCTCCTGAGGCCTTTTATGAGGAAAGAACCGGCTCTCAGCAGGCCTCCAGTCTGTCCTCCATCAATGAAGAAGAGGAGGAGGAGGAGGAGGAGGAGGAGGAGCCGGAGGAGGCCAAGCAGTGTCTGAAAGAGCCCTTTAGATTCCCCCTCAAAAGAATACTGATTCATTGGGCCAAAACAAAGCCTCCTCTAGCCTGGTTTCATTTCTCTAAAGCTCGACACACCATGCCTCCATGCCACATCTCAGGAGCTGAACACCCCCAGCCTGAATAGAAACTCATTTGCATAAGAAAACAATGAAATCTTAGCATGAAGAAAAGAAATGGGATGCTCCCTTTGGTTCAGAGCGAGGAAACAACATTTAGAGGTACTTCCTCCTGAAACCTCAGAGTTCACTCGGAAACATCCGGAAACGCCGAGAGACGCTTCAAACCTGGCAGACAGTTTCAGGTGATGAAACGAGGAGGTGATCGGCCTCCTTCCATATTTTTACATAATAAACATGTTTTAATATATGAAGATTAAAAATGTGAAAATTACAAAATGAAACAAAAAAAATCAAATCATGAGCAAATGTCTCATTTCTCAGTTTTCATAAATAAACTGAACATAATGATTAAAACTTAAAATGAAAACAGGAAACTGAAACTGACTTTCTTTCAGAATAAAATTTCATCATCAGATTTACACTTGACGTGTGACATAAAATCCTTTCAAAATAAAGTCACAAACACTTTCTGATAAATTAATCTGCTGCTCAGTTTATTGATTATAAAACAGGAAATGAAGCTGAGAGAGATTCAAACTGAACGACAGTTAAAAATCAACTTCAAAATATTCAACATGAATTATTTTAAATCATATTCAGATGAGAGTCGATGATTTTTTCTGATCGACGATGAATCAACTGAAAATCATAAAATAAAAACTTAATAGAAATCATAAAAACTTACGTGCCGAGCTCAGAGAGCAGCCAGTCGAGCCGAAGAGTCGTTGCCTTCTGATGCCGCCTTCAGCTGCTGCTCAACATCCCCTCACACACACACACACACACACACACACACACACACACACACACACACACACACACACGCCTTATGGTGACATCACAAGCTTTAATCCAGACCCTGAGAAACAAAACAAGCCCAGCTCATTAACATGAAGTGTGTGTGTGTGTGTACATGTTGGGTGTGTCTATCAGCTAATATTTGCTCACACTGTGGTCGCTGTTTGTCGTTCAGAGGTTGAAGTGAGCAGATTGAAACGAAGGTCAAAGTTCAAAAACCAACATTGTCCTCAACTCTGAGATTTACAGTGATGGACAGTGAAGTAAGCTGCCAACTGTAGCTGCTGTTAGCTCAGTGTATATACATATATATATATATATATATATATATATATATATATATATATATATATATATATATATATATATATATATATATACATATATATACATATATATATATATGTATATATATATATATATATATATATATATATATATATATATATTATATATATATATATATATATAATATATATATATACATATATATACATATATATACATATATGTGTGTGTGTGTGTGTGTATATATATATACATATATATATATGTGTATATATATATATATATATATATATATATATATATATATGTCCATGTCTCTGTTCACGGTAAGTTATGTTAAATCTTATTTGAGTATTTGGTACTTCAGTAAAGTATGCAGTACTTCTTCTTCCGCGTCAGTCGTGTTATTTTTATTTGATTGTATTTATTGTTCAGAAGTTTCAGTCTGACTTTTATTTATGTCCTTCAAAGATTCTGGACCGGTTCTGGGCCTGGTCTACACTCCCGTGTCAGACTCTGGGCTGAAGAATGAAACTCTGATGGCTCAGTCATGCATGGCGGCCATTGTTAAGAGCGAGCGGGGGAGGGGGGACCTTCCTGTCCCCCTTCAGGACTCTGGTGGACTCTCTGAGACCACATGCAGGCTGGCAGATGGCGCCTGTTCAGTCCAATGAGAAGCTCACCGGGCGCACACACCAAAAAGGTTTTTCTCACTTCCTGGTGTTTCCGAGCTGGCTCCGCCCACGACTTCCTGCTCAGCCAGTAGCCTTCAGACTGTGATGATGTCACAGTTTTTTAAAGTTTCAAAAACAGTCAGAGCTGAGTCAGTTTCTTTAAAAGGGACCGTGGAGAACAGCTGAGCCATGACAGCAACTGTTTTAATTCATTAATTAATGTTCTCTCAATGTTCTCTCAATGTTCTCTCAGTGTTTTCTCAGTGTTTTCGTTTCCTTCTGATTGGCTGAATCTTTAAATGATATTATGAAGTGCAGATGATGAAATCCACAGAGCAGAGAGACAAACCCGAACACGTCTTTACATCCACTACATACAACTTCTATTTATGTGTATACTTATGTATATGTACACACTTCTATTTATGTGTATACTTATGTATATGTACACACTTATATTTATGTGTATACTTATGTATATGTACACACTTCTATTTATGTGTATACTTATGTATATGTACATACTTATATTTATGTGTATACTTATGTATATGTACACACTTCTATTTATGTGTATACTTATGTATATGTACATACTTATATTTATGTGTATACTTATGTATATGTACACACTTATATTTATGTGTATACTTATGTATATGTACATACTTATATTTATGTGTATACTTATGTATATGTACACACTTATATTTATGTGTATACTTATGTATATGTACATACTTATATTTATGTGTATACTTATGTATATGTACACACTTATATTTATGTGTATACTTATGTATATGTACACACTTATATTTATGTGTATACTTATGTATATGTACATACTTATATTTATGTGTATACTTATGTATATGTACACACTTATATTTATGTGTATACTTATGTATATGTACACACTTATATTTATGTGTATACTTATGTATATGTACACACTTATATTTATGTGTATACTTATGTATATGTACACACTTATATTTATGTGTATACTTATGTATATGTACACACTTATATTTATGTGTATACTTATGTATATGTACACACTTATATTTATGTGTATACTTATGTATATGTACACACTTATATTTATGTGTATACTTATGTATATGTACACACTTATATTTATGTGTATACTTATATATATGTACACACTTATATTTATGTGTATACTTATTCACAGGAAGTGGACTGTCCTCACAGGAAGTTGTATCTGACATGCTTTTATTGCAGATCTCTGATCAAACCAAACAAACATTATTAATATCAAACAGTATGATGTCATCCTGACTGATGACATCATTAATACAGACATCGAATCTCGCTCGAGCTTCTGTTTAAACATTCAAACACTGACCATATATGGGCGTCACCACGAAGTGTCCTGATGATGTCACCTATATCTAAAGTGTGTTCGATCATGTGATCATCTACAATAAGTCATAAATAGTTTCACTGATCTACGTTAAATATGTCAACACTTTGTGAGTAAAACAAACATCCAAACGTCACGAGAACGTTGAAGAAACGTTTGTGCAGGCCGTCCTACCCGAGCAGGCTGAAGCGTCCTAAAGTTCAGCTGCAGATGATGAAAGCGCTCAGTTTTGCTCTGAGCAGCTGCTGGACGCACGCCGGTCATGTGACACGCTGAGGTCAGAGCGCTGATGAAAAGCTGCATTCAAACACAGTCTGGACATCTGAGCGTCTTCAGTTTGATCCACGTTAGTGTCCTTCAGAGCGAGGACGGACAGACAGACGTCCAAACAAGCCACTAAATTAAAGCAAAGAATTCTACAGCAGGCAACAAGCCCTAACTCATATGGACCCGGCCTGTGGACCCGGCCGTGGACCCGGCCTGTGGACCCGGCCCGGTGGACCCGGCCTGTGGACCCGGCCTGTGGATGGGTGGAGGAGGAATGAAATGACAGTCCTAAAGACAGATGGAGGTTGTGGACGGACAGGGTGAACCTCAGACCGCTGTCTCCTGGTCTTCTCTCTGGATCATCTGGTAATGTTGGCGGTTCTCCAGATACTCAGCCAGCTCGTGGTCGTTGGCCTTTTCAGCGCGCTGTTTGGGCGTCTCACCCTGAAACACAGAGCGTGCACCTTAGATCCAGACCCAGTTTATAAGACCAGGATCCAGAACTGATCCAGAACTGATCCAGATCCAGATCCACAACACAAACATTACGTTAACGTTATAGTAACGTTATTCTGCAGTTTACTTCATGAAGTGTGTGATACAGTGTGTGATATTGAAGTGTGTGATATTGAAGTGTGTGTGATGAAGTGTGTGATACAGTGTGTGATATTGAAGTGTGTGATATTGAAGTGTGTGATATTGAAGTGTGTGATACAGTGTGTGATATTGAAGTGTGTGATATTGAAGTGTGTGATATTGAAGTGTGTGATATTGAAGTGTGTGATATTGAAGTGTGTGATATTGAAGTGTGTGATATTGAAGATATTGTGTGATGCTGAAGCGTCGTCTCACGCTTCACTTTAACAAACTCATGAACTCTTTTCATTCGCTGGAGAAAACTCTTATGAGCTGCTTCCTGTCACCACTGGCTTCACCATGGCAACCGAGAGGCTCAGCCTTTGTGTGTCGGCGCGAGGCCGGGGATCCCGCAGCGCTTCGTTTCTCAATGACACACAACATTAATCACTTTATAGAAGTGGGTCAAATACTGCTGGAGGTCCATTAAGGGGGGGGGGGGGGGCTCCGGCTGGTGGCCGCCACAGCGCCTGAGAACGCCACGAACAACAGGAAGCTGCCACTGCTCTGAAACTTCAACTGTGACCAGCACATTTACACGTCACAACGTTAGATTTACACTGTGAAAACATCCAGGGAACACTAAAGAAACGTCTAGGAAACATTCAAGAAAGATTCAGGAAACTAAACTGTTACATTTTAAAAAAAGTTATTTTAACTAAACTTTCCCGTCAGCCTCAGCTACACGCTATGTTCATGGCTAGTAGCATGCTAATGTTGCTAAACAAAGTTTATTAAACACTATACCTGCTTAGCTTTAGCATGTTAGCATTGTTGCTGTGGGAATGTTAGCATTGCGATGCAGAGTTACTCAGTAATGTAATTATTTTAGTAATTTACCATGTACAGGATTACAGTTTGTAATTAAGTATTTACACTGATGTAAATATTGCTGAGTTACTTTGACATCAGGCGTTTCGACTTGTTTGCTGGATCAGTTAGTTTAGTTAGCTTTAGCTCAGATCAGTTAGCTCAGATCAGTTAGCTCGGATCAGTTAGCTTGATGCAGGAGATGGAGGTGTAGGCAGGCACTTAGCCCAACTTCCAAGTTGTGTGTTCTTAGGTAGCTTGCTAATGGCTTGCTAATGTTAGCCATGGGATTGTATTGTTGATTAGCTTGGTAGCTAGCTAAGTTAGCTGTAGCTTATTGTTCAGCAGCTACAATGTTGATAATGAGTCCGTTTGTCGTTTTTAAGTAATTTAGCCAGCACTGCTGAAAGCATAGCTGTTAGCATTTAGCTCTGTTCCAGGTGAGTGCTGGCTTACCTGTAGGTCAGTCTTCATGAGCGACGCCCCGCCCTCCACCAGGTAGTGACAGATGCTCCTCTGACAGGAAGAGGCGGCTTTATGGAGCGCCGTCTCGCCTCTGAAACAGGAAACAGAAATATTTCAATAAATTAACGAACATGTGAAAAGAATAAAAAACAGCCTGATTGAGTTTTTAATTAACAACTCACGTCTCTCTCTCCGTGATGTCCAGGTGAGACGTGGGAACTACAGGTAACGAGACAGGTTAAACAGACAGGTTAAACAGACAGGTTAAACAGACAGGTTAAACAGACAGACAAGTTAAACAGACAGACAGGTTAAACAGACAGGTTAAACAGACAGACAGGTTAAACAGACAGGTTAAACAGACAGGTTAAACAGACAGGTTAAACAGACAGACAGGTTAAACAGACAGACAGGTTAAACAGACAGGTTAAACAGACAGGTTAAACAGACAGGTTAAACAGACAGACAGGTTAAACAGACAGGTTAAACAGACAGACAGGTTAAACAGTGAGAGACATGAGAACAAATGTAGAGCTCAGAATAATCAATGACTGCTAACGAGATTAATGAGAGTGTATGTTCACCTACTGCTGGGAAGAACATGCTACACCTACACGCTACACACTACACCTACATGCTACATGCTACACCTACACGCTACACCTACATGCTACATGCTACACCTACACGCTACACACTACACCTACATGCTACATGCTACACCTACACGCTACACACTACACCTACATGCTACACACTACACCTACATGCTACATGCTACACCTACACGCTACACGCTACACACTACACGCTACATGCTACACACTACACCTACATGCTACACCTACACGCTACACACTACACCTACATGCTACACACTACACCTACATGCTACATGCTACACCTACACGCTACACACTACACCTACACCTACACCTACACCTACACGCTACACACTACACCTACATGCTACATGCTACACCTACACGCTACACACTACACCTACATGCTACATGCTACACCTACACGCTACACCTACACCTACACGCTACACACTACACACTACACCTACATGCTACATGCTACACCTACACGCTACACCTACACGCTACACACTACACCTACATGCTACATGCTACACCTACACGCTACACCTACATGCTACACCTACACGTCAGCTGCTCAACACAGAGCTGCATTCACCAAGTTAACAAGTGGACAGGAGACTGCGACCAACGTTATTCTAGCGTTAGACAGCGTTACTTTAACGTTAGGATACACACCATACTGTGTGTACTCTGCTGTGTGTACTGTGTGTACTGCTATGTGTACTGCTGTGTGTACTGCTGTGTGTACTGCTGTGTGTACTGTGTACTCTGCTGTGTGTACTCTGCTGTGTGTACTGCTGTGTACTGCTGTGTGTACTGCTGTGTGTGCTGCTGTGTACTCTGCTGTGTGTACTGCTGTGTGTACTGCTGTGTGTACTGTGTGTGTACTGTGTGTGTACTGTGTGTACTGTGTGTACTGTGTGTGTACTGTGTGTACTGTGTGTGTACTGTGTGTACTTGTGTACTGTGTGTACTGTGTGGTACTGTGTGTACTGTGTGTGTACTGTGGTACTGTGTGTACTGTGTGTGTACTGTGTGTACTGTGTGTGTACTGTGTGTACTGTGTGTACTGCTGTGTGTACTGTGTGTGTACTGTGTGTACTGTGTGTACTGTGTGTGTACTGTGTGTGCTGTGTGTACTGTGTGTGTACTGTGTGTGCTGTGTGTACTGTGTGTACTGCTGTGTGTACTGTGTGTACGGTGTGTACTGTGTGTACTGTGTGTGTACTGTGTGTACTGTGTGTGTACTGTGTGTACTGTGTGTACTGTGTGTGTACTGTGTGTACTGTGTGTACTTGTGTGTGTACTGTGTGTACTGTGTGTACTGTGTGTACTGTGTGTACTGGTGTGTACTGTGTGTACTGTGTGTACTGTGTGTACTGTGTGTGTAGTGTACTGTGTGTACTGTGTGTACTGTGTGTACTGGTGTACTGTGTGTGTACTGTGTGTACTGTGTGTACTGTGTGTGTACTGTGTGTGTACTGTGTGTACTGTGTGTACTGTGTGTGTACTGTGTGTACTGTGTGTGACTGTGTGTACTGTGTTGTACTGTGGTACTGTGTTGTACTGTGTGTACTGTGTGTACTGCTGTGTGTACTGTGTGTACTGTGTGTGTCTGGTGTACTGTGTGTACTGTGTGTACGGTGTGTGTACTGTGTGTACTTGTGTGTACTGTGTGTACATGTGGTGTACTGTGTGTGTACTGGTGTGTACTGTGTGTGTACTTGTGTGTACTGTGTGTACTGTGTGTGTACTGTGTGTACTGTGTGTGTACTGTGTGTACTGTGTGTAATGTGTGTGTACTGGTGGTGTACTGTGTACGTTGTACTGCTGTGTGTATGTGGTGTACTGCTGTCACCGTTGTCGATGAGGTACTTGAGGATCTCTTTGTTTCCGGCCTGCACGGCGTGGTGCAGCAGCGTGCAGCCGGCGGCGTCCTGCATCAGGATGTCGGCCGCCTGCTGGTGGAGCTCCATCAGCTGCAGACAACACACGTTTAATTAAAGGTAACAAGGCAGGTAAAGGTAACGAGGCAGAACATGTTCGGGTCGGGTCGGGTCGGGTCGGGTCGGGGCGCTGACTCACTCGGTTCAGGTCTTCAGTCTTGATGCAGTCGATCAACTCTCCATCTGAAAACAAAGTTTGTGTGTTAGCCGTCTGTTAGCATCAAACAGTGAGCTTCACTTTCAGAACCTGCAGATCCGATCCGGCCCAACTCAGAACTTTTAGCAGAACTCACTGAAGTGTAGAAGAACAGGAGGAGTTTTACCTTTCTCAGGGTGCTGTGAGGTAGAACTGGACGGGCTGTTAGACAGAGCAGAGACAGACGCGACATGATCGTCAGAACCGAACAGAACCTTTGAAACGTGAAGACGCTGAGATGAGTCGTACCGTATGACGGGCCTGAAATCAGCCAGAGTCGTATTGGACCGATGGACATTCACAATCTTTGCCCCCCTCCTTCAGATCACAGACGACACACAGCCAGGACGAGACACATCAACAACAGTACCATGGAGTACTACAGTACCATGGAGTACTGCAGTACCATGGAGTACTGCAGTACCATGGAGTATTTTGTACTCTGTGATCTGGGTTCAGTTTGTTGACTTGTGAAGGAGTATTTATACACACATACAGGATGTATACAGTACACATTAAGGATGCACCGATCCGCTTTCTTCATCTCCGATACCGATATGAGGTTTAGTATCGGCCGATACCGATCCGATACCGATGCAGAAAAACATCCTGGACTTACAGTAACAAACGGTCCGGCTCAGTGTTTGGAACCGGGATCATTCTTTTTATATAAAAGTACTGATTACTTTTCTTTGAACAACACATCGGCCCATATGGATCGGCCCATTGTCACGATACCTGATCTAGAACCGATACCAACACCAATATCAGATCAGTGCATCCCTAGTGTAAATATATACTCATACATGTACACAGTATATAGTACACAACGTACATACATGTACATACAGTATGTACACACGATGAAGTCATGACAAATAATACAACATTTCATCCTGTACTTAATTAGAACGTTGAGGTATTTGTACTTAATATTTGTAGCTAATGTGTTTATACTGTGGCAGACAGTAAATTTAATTAATTAATTCACCTCGTTAACAGTAACCTCACATATTAAGTGAATCAGTGATTCATCACAGCACCTCCCAGTGGACAAATACTGCGTTACAGCTGAGCAGGGACCAGGCCAGGTTCTGGGTCAGAGGTCTACATGTTATACATTACATTACATACAGGTGTTATTATTTAACAGTTAAAACTTTATTTAAACAGGGGGGGGGTCATTTGCTCAGCTGGTGGAGCAGCCACGTACAAAGGCTCATTCAAGCCATGGCAGCATTCAAGGGGTTCGAATCCGACCTGTGGCTCTTTCCTGCATGTCATTCCCCAACAATCATCTCCCACATCAAACCTGTGCAGCACCTCAAAAAGGTTTGCAGTGTGTGTGATCTACCTGCAGAGGGCAGTCTTTGAGGAGTTCTGCAACAAAACATCAGCCACCGAACTGTCGCTGGAAATCCTCTTCCTCTGAAAGTCTCTGACCCTGAGACAGACAGACAGACAGACAGACAGACAGACAGACAGACAGACAGACAGGCAGGCAGGCAGACAGGCAGACAGGCAGACAGGCAGGCAGACAGACAGACAGACAGACAGACAGACAGACAGACAGGCAGGCAGACAGGCAGACAGGCAGGCAGGCAGGCAGACAGACAGACAGACAGACAGACAGGCAGACAGACAGACAGACAGACAGGCAGACAGACGTGATTGATTTCTGACTCCTTCAGTAAACCAGGGGGCAGTCATGTGACTGCTGAGAGCAGCGTCTCCATGGAAACAGCTTGTTTGGTTTCAGATATCAACAAGCAGCAGCCTCATCATAACTAACGTGACACTGCAAGACCAAAGCTGAATCTAAATAAACTATGATGCCACTTTTAATTGATTCATTCTGACACGTCGTCATGCTCATGCAGACGTCTGTGACAGTGACAGTGGAGGTAAAGTTCAATATCATGAAGAAAAGGTTGGATCAGGAGAAAAAAACAAATGTATCTATTTATTTGAACCTTTACTAACTTTATTAGTGTCTTACTGCAGAGTTTACAGTGAAGTGTAATGCATATGTCGTTTTAATCAAAGTTTCCACAGCTGATCTGATTTTGGTGGATTACAGATAAATCCGGTTTCTGTCCTGCATCTCACCTCGGTGTGGTCGAGGACGTCGGGGAGGAGGGGAAGGTGAACTGCCTCTGCTGGTCCTGGTGGCTCCTCAGAGTCCACCAGGTCAGGCATGCCGGGGGAGGTTCCCACCGTCTCCTTGACGACCAGCTCTGGGTCCAGGATGTAGAGCTCCTCCTGAGAGATCTCCGTCACGTAGTTCAGGTGCTCCTGGAAGAAAAAGGAGGACGTGCAGAGAGAAGCTGCTTCAAAACGCTGTTCAAGGTTCAAATGCCAGCTGTATCTCAAAAAGGTTTCAGTGTCACACCTGAGCTCGGTCAATCCTGTAGAAACGATCTGCAGTCGTACCTGAAAGACAAAGATCAGGTGTGTTCAGATTAGGATGCACTGATCTGATATTGGTGTTGGTATCGGTTCTAGATCGGGTATCGTGACAATGGGCCGATCCATGTGGACCGATGTGTTCGGTCTGATTCTAGCTGTGCGCTGTGAGTGACGTCATACTTGAGCAGCATGAAGTCCACACTGTGTTTAGAATGCAGCGAGCGAAAGGACCGGCTGTGTGGAACGTTTCACACGACCTCAGCCAACAAACCCGACCGCTACCTGCAACACCTGTGTGTGTGGTGTGTGTGTGTGTTCAGAGGGGCGGTGGGGAAACACCTACAGAAACTTCAGTCCAGAGAGCACGCAGAGTTCACTGAAGATGATAGTGTGCAGGCAAGCAAGTGAAGCTCCTGGTTTGTAAAGTCGGTTGTACTGGTGCACAGTCAGTAAAGAAAAGTAATCAGTACTTTTATATCTTTATATCCCGGTCTCTTCCACACACTGAGGCGGACCGTTTGTTACTGTAAGTCCAGGCTGTTTGTCTGCATCGGTATCGGATCGGTATCGGATCGGTATCGGATCGGTATCGGATCGGTATCGTCCGATACTAAAACTATTTTGTATCAGAGGTGAAATTAGCAGATCGGTGCATCCCTAGATTCAGGTGCGTTCAGGTGCGTTCAGGTATGTTCAGGTGCGTTCAGGTGCGTTCAGGTGTGTTCAGGTATGTTCAGGTGCGTTCAGGTGCGTTCAGGTATGTTCAGGTGCGTTCAGGTGCGTTCAGGTGCGTTCAGGTATGTTCAGGTGTGTTCAGGTGCGTTCAGGTGTGTTCAGGTGTGTTCAGGTATGTTCAGGTGCTTCAGGTGCGGTTCAGGTTATGTTCAGGTGCGTTCAGGTATGTTCAGGTGTGTTCAGGTATGTTCAGGTGCGTTCAGGTGCGTTCAGGTGCGTTCAGGTATGTTCAGGTGCGTTCAGGTATGTTCAGGTGTGTTCAGGTGTGTTCAGGTGTGTTCAGGTATGTTCAGGTGCGCTCAGGTGCGTTCAGGTGCGTTCAGGTGCGTTCAGGTGTGTTCAGGTGCGTTCAGGTGTGTTCACGACTTACAGTCGAGGAAACACCACTTCATGGACAGCTTCTGTGCAGACAGACACTCTCCCTTCATCTCATCACAGTCCTGAAGGAGCACAAAGACACGTGACACACACAAAGTCTCTCGCTGCTGTACACTGTGATGTCACTTCCTGCTCCGCCGTACCTGGTCCAGGTTGTCGTGCAGACGCTCGATGAGCAGGCGGCACGTCTCCAGGTCGCTGTCTCCGGGAACGGTGATCACTCCAAGTGGCGTCGCTGCAAATGTGAACGACACTTCAAGGTCAGAAAACTGAAGTTACATATTTAATGTTTGAAGCTGTAGGACAGATTGATTAATTAATCGTGATGACATCATGATTAATTAATCAATATTGGTCCCTCAGTGACTCACAGGCCTCCTTCAGCTGGTCTTTGTCGTAGTGCAGAGCCTCGTATGCCACCATGCTGATCCGGTTCACTCTGATGTGGAGCTTCTCAGGGACCGGCTGTTGACTTCACACACACACACACACACACACACCTTCAGTCAGGTTTCAGGTAAATTGGTACGTCTGTCTGTTTTCACACGACTCTCCTCATCGTCGGTTCATCTGTTGTGTTGTCGTTGTGCCACCTCATGTCACCTGAACAGGTGAACACCTTCCCGAGGTCTGATCCCTGCATGTTCCTCTAAATGTTCCTGCAGTGTGAATACTACAGTAAAACCATTTTACTGCACAGTGAGTACTTTTACTTTTGATACTTTTAATACATTTTATTGATAGTACTAAGATCATTTCTGTGTAAACTCTGGCGCCTCTGGTGGACAGAGTCTGAATACTTCATCCACTACTACAGGTTAGTGTGTGTGTACTCGTTGAGGTGTGTGTGTGTACTCGTTGAGGTGTGTGTGTGTGTACTCGTTGAGGTGTGTGTGTGTGTACTCGTTGAGGTGTGTGTGTGTGTACTCGTTGAGGTGTGTGTGTGTGTACTCGTTGAGGGTGTGTGTGTGTGTACTCGTTGAGGTGTGTGTGTGTACTCGTTGAGGTGTGTGTGTACTCGTTGAGGTGTGTGTGTTACTCGTTGAGGTGTGTGTGTGTGTACTCGTTGAGGTGTGTGTGTGTGTACTCGTTGAGGTGGGGCATGGAGATCCTCCTCTTGGCCTTCTGCACCATGTTGGCCTGGTTCCTCAGGCTGATGTGGATGATGGATGGTGCTAGCTTGCAGGGCTCTCCATCCACCTGCATGGGGATGGACTTGTAGGTGGTGAGGGTCACTTCTTTACACTGATGGAGGCGTTCACCGTGACCGCCCACCTGCAGCGTGGCCTGGACACAAACAACCAATCACAGGTGATCAGCAGAAGAACATACCGTGATGTCATAGAGGTATGCAGCGGTCCAGAGCTCACCAGAGACGTCATGGTGAAGCCGATGACCTCGATGCAGCCGTCGTCGTGACGCTGTGGTTCAAAGTCCTGATGCTCACTGGGGTGACCCCACGGCATGGTGCCTGCACAGTACCTGCAGCAGACACACGTTACTGACACGTGTTCACGTGTTCATACGTGTTGTAGCAGTAGTTCTATAGTAGACGTGCTGTTGTTCGGCGTACCTGGGGATGTTGAGGAAGAGCAGACACTGTAACTTCATCTCCTGGACTTTGGCCGTCAGGTCTGTCCCGTCACACTGAGAAGAAAACACAAACCGGGTCAGACATGGACTGTATGCAGTACTTGTGGACTGGAGAGGCAACGTTAAGGCCCGGGGTGTAAGCAGGACATTACATTCATATTTATTCATTTAGTTTTAATCCAAAGAAGAGAAACCACGATGGTCTCTAGTTGTCGAGGGGGACAGATGTGTCATGTCCAGGTGTTGGTAGTGTTTTAGAGGAGGTCCTCTCTGCAGAGCTGCAGGTCTTCAGGAGGTCTGTGAAGGTAGAGAGGGACGCCCCTGATCTGTAGGAACTGGTAGGACGTTCCACCAACAGACAGAAAAAGTTTGGACTGTCCTGAGCGTCCGGGTGGCAGAGCCAGGCGTCTCACTGGAGGAGGAAACATCTGTCTGTATAAGGACGCTCAGGAGCCGCAGACTGCTCTGTAGTCAGAGATCTGAGGTTAACGTGGCTGCTACAGGCAGACAGAGGAGCTTGATGAGCAGCGCGGTGACGTGTTGAAGAGCAGGCGAGCCGCCACGTTCATCATCTGAAGAGGCCTCACTGTCCAGGCTGGGAGGCCCGTCAGGAGGACAGTACAGTAATCGAGTCAAGACAACAGAGGCAACAACAGACACGAAGTCATCATTACTTATGATGACAGTTTGACTTTACTCACCACCACTTTGATGTGTTTGGCGAGATCTTTAGAGTTCCCGCTGAGGAAATCTGAGAAGGCCGTCTGAAACACAAACACAGAAAGATGATCAGAAATGTTAAAACATTAAAAAGATGAAGACATTACAATGTTACAAACATTTAAACGCGCCGTGAGGACAGACTCACCCCTGCATAGAACATCTTGTTCCTGAAGCGGCTGTTAAACTTCTCCGGGTTGGCCTCTGAAAGACAAACAGCAGAAACATTCAACCTGTCCATAAAATGAAGGCTGTTAGTGACTTAAACTCAGAATAATAATCTGATTACTGCACTTGACCTGGATCGAACAGAGGAAGACGTGGACATACTGTGGCTGGAGGTAACGGAGCTTTCTTACATTTCCATCCGTCATTCGGTGTCTCAGTTTCATTATATGAGATTTTAATTAGATCAGATCAGTTTTTATTGATCTGTGTTTGGTAATCAGGTCAGAGAGCAGCAGAGGAGAGGATGCACAACAAACACAGAAGGTAGCAAAGTAATGAGTAAACTTTGAGGTACTTGTACTTGAGTATTTCATGGACTGACCTCTGGATTCATGGAAGCCCAGTGTGACGTGAGCGTCGAAGCCCAGACTGAAGTAGTTGTTGAAGACGTCGATGGGAAGCTGAGAAACAGCAGAGGAATGTTGAAGAAGTTCAGCAGGTAAAGTTCTGACTGAATTTGCTGTTGGGGTCGGTGATACTCGACTGACCTTGTCTGTCTGATGTTCGTCTTGGTCCTCCGGTCGGGGCCTCGGGGTTCGCCTCAACATTCAGGTTCCATCGATCCAGCTGGACGATGTTCCCGTCCTCAACGTGAGAGAGGATCTTTGTTATGGGTTCATCAGTGTAACCCTGAGAGAGGATTCATATCTGAGTGATAAGCCACAACTTTTATCATGAGTTCTGAGTTCAGACTCTGATTGAAAGCCTTTTATTTGCTTTAATTGCTGAACTCTTCACCTCTCAGTTTATACCACTAGAGGACGCTACACACTGCACCTTTAGGTCAAAGTAAAAGCTCCAGTTCATCTCCAGTGAAACTCACCCCTCCCCAGTTTAGAGTCCTGGCCAGGTCGTTGCCAGTCCCCAGAGGAAGTATGGCGACGGGGGGCTGAGGACGGAGCTTCAGCTGGTCCAACACCGACAATATCCAGCCCACCTGAACAGACAGACGCCGTTATTATGTTCACCTGTCACACCTGAGAGCTTTAAAGATTTCAGTGTTCACAGTGTTAAATGGGCTTTAATGACACAGATTACATTTGATTAAAGGTGCGGTAGGAGATGTTGGGAGACGGTTCCAGCAAGTGTGCATTGTGTGTTCTAACCCTTCCTTTCTTTTGTTCATCATGTGGTCTAGACTCACCGTCCCATCTCCTCCACAGGCCAGGATCCTCAGGTTGGGCACCTTGGCGTAAAGCTCCAACCTGCAGGAAACACAAAGCGTGAAGCTGCGGAGTCCGATCACAAATAATCTGAGAAGCTGAAGTCAGACAGACGGTTTACCCTTCTCTGGGTCCGCCCTTCGTCAGGTCAAACACCTGCCGAGGATTCAGGTACCACATGAACGACTGGATGATCTTTGCTCCCTGAAAGTACAATTCCAGTCACTCTTCTTTCAGTTACAGTATTTAGTCTGTAGGGGGCACTGCACTCACACCACAACCTTCAGTATGTTACAGCTGCAGTGCATTCTGGTCTATGTCTATGTATGATTGAATGAGTGAATCAACATGTTGATCAGCTGGACACGTTTACATTTTAAATCTGCACTTTTGTGTGACCTGGTTTCACAATGGCATTGTGGGGACCGCCCTCCTTTATGGGGATGCGTCACGTTACTGGTGCTTAGTGGTGGTTAGCTGTGGTTGGCTGTGGTTAGCTGTGGTTGGCTGTGGTTGGCTGTGGTTGGCTGTGCTTAGCTGTGGTTGGCTGTGGTTAGCTGTGGTTGGCTGTGGTTGGCTGTGGTTGGCTGTGCTTAGCTGTGGTTGGCTGTGCTTGGCTGTGCTTGGCTGTGCTTGGCTGTGCTTGGCTGTGCTTGGCTGTGCTTGGCTGTGCTTGGCTGTGCTTGGCTGTGCTTGGCTGTGGTTAGCTGTGGTTGGCTATGGTTGGTGGACAGTACCTGGTTTCCTCCACTCTTTGGATTCACGAACACCAGCAGAGGCTTCATGAGCTGAGAAGGAAGAGGCTTCACCAGGAACGGCTTCCAGCGGCCATCTTGGAGCTGAGAGAGTCAAAACATTTAGAGCCGATGCACCTTCATAACCTCATCACATGACATGATGTAACTTCCTGTTTGTGTCACGCTCTCATACCTCGGCTCCTTTCTTATTTGACTTGTTGCACTTTAACGACGCCCTCTTCTTCTTCTTACTCGACTTTAACGACGTCTTAAGAAATAAGACCAACACACCAACATCAGTGTGTGTGTCACATTGTGGGGACCGACCGAAAAAGCCGGCATGTTTTACAGACAAGTAAAGTAAAAGTACTGTCATGTTGTGCTGTTCATATTTTATCAGACAGGTGGTGTAAAGGTGCAGTTCAGTTCTGGTTGTGTACCTGAGTTCTGCGGACTCTGATGATCCAGGTTGGAGGGATGATGACAGCGGCGTGAGCGCCCAAAGAGCAACACTCCTCAATCTGCTGCAGCATGAAGCACGTCACTTTGTTGTGATACTGAAACACAGAAAGGAAGTGACCTCGCTGTGATACTGAAACACAGACAGGAAGTGACCTCACTGTGATACTGAAACACAGACAGGAAGTGACCTCGCTGTGATACTGAAACACAGACAGGAAGTGACCTCGCTGTGATACTGAAACACAGACAGGAAGTGACCTCGCTGTGATACTGAAACACAGACAGGAAGTGACCTCGCTGTGATACTGAAACACAGACAGGAAGTGACCTCGCTGTGATACTGAAACACAGACAGGAAGTGACCTCGCTGTGATACTGAACCACATACAGTCAATTCAAATGTCTGTCTGAATATTAAACGTCTCTTTCAGGTTTACGTGTTGTCGGACTCACCGCCTGTTTGCACCACGAGCAGCTGATGGCGACGATCTCTTTGCTGTGAAATGAAAACTTCTGTTGAAATCCCTGGTGGAGATAAAAAAAAAACAGATCTCAGAGATTTCAGGTTCTTTGAATCAGACATCTGCGGCGACTGATGGAGCCTCACCTTCCCACACTGTCGGCACTTCCCCGTCTGACGCCTCCGGTGGACCCAGTGGTGCCGCACAACGTTGGGCTGAAACACAGCAAGAGTTTGACATTGAACGTGTCCTGACGTGTCCAGAACAGGAAGGATCACACAAACCAAACTGACACCGACCTCTCGAACAGCTCGACATCCCGGCTCCCTGAATGACGGCTTGCACCTGAAGTTAATCTGAACAGAGAGAGACAAAGACAGCATGAGGACGGGAACACGAAAACTGGCCATTAACCCAGAGATGAATGAAGCAGAGTTTACCTTCTCCAGCTGCTCCATGCACATCGTGTGCACAGATATCTTACAGCCGGCACATTTCTTCCTCGCCACAGACTTTTGCTGCAGAAAACAACAAAACCAGATTAACTGAATTTATTCAAAGGAGGACAGGAAGGAAAGAAAAAACATGAATGGATGCACACGGCTCACATGTTGTTAGTTTGTGACTCGTGAAGTCTTTTGGTGGGACAAGAAGTGTGTCCCCCGCTGTGTGCAACACTTTTCCATCGTCTGACATAAAGCGTTGCGTTCACACTCACCAGAGATTTAGCGATGCAGTACTGCTCTCCAACATAACAGAAGTCTCCAGAGCCGCTGGTCTCAAACCAGATGTGGTCTCCAAACTGAGCGTTGTCCTACGTCATAAAAACTAAGTCAGTCAAATTAAAAAGAAATAATTGAAAAAAAAATCAGAATCGAATAAAACATGATGAGTCCCCGTCACTGTTCTTTAGCCCGATGAAGTGACTCACGCTCCAGTCGACGGTGCTGTTGGGCTCCTGCAGCTCGTTCGTCTGTCCGGACGTCGACACATTGGGCTGAGCCGTCACGTGCTGCACACCGGACTTGGCGATCGCTTTCCTGAAACACGAGACAAAAAAAACCACTTCATGTCCTGCAGGGGGCAATACTGAGCAAGTTAGTCTCTGTCACTTGTGTGGGGACGTCGTGAATTATGAGGACGGAGCGAGCTTCAGGGTTTCAAGTTTCAAGTCACAGATCGGGAGGAGTATGTAAGTCACACAGTGTCGTGCCAGAACAGGAGCTGTTACTCGAGTAATTCATACCAGATGAAGCTTTGATGCCGTTAGTATTGTTGTTGCTATGGTACCTGCAGTTGTTGCACACTTGTTGAACAATTGGCCTGCCAGCGAATCAGATGCAGATATTCTCTGTTATGATATTAATGTGACATAATGAGCTTTGATCTCTGGTGCTTTGCATGTTTAATGAATTTCCAACTCAAACAAACATTCATTAGCCTGAGCAACACGCCGTGCTGCTAATGAGCTTCAGCTCCACAGAGGATGAGGGAAAAATATATGACCTCATGAATATTTAGATTTATTTTGACATTGAGAAAACATTGAGACAACGTCGTGTTGCAGACTACATACAGCAGGAAGCTGCTCCAGGTCTCCAGCTGGGCGTCGTAGCAGTGCGGCCCCAGCGGGCTGAGCGCCCCGGTGCTGCGGTAAAAGGCCGCGTGGTTGAGGTAGTAGACAGAGTTCTTACGGCTGGGCAGTGGCGGACCTCTGCCTGGCCACGGGCTCCCGGCTTTGGAGATGGTGGAGATCCTCCTCCTCTTCCTGTGGGTGGAGGCGCGATAGCGGCCATATGGTGCTGAGTCTCCTAAAAACACCTGGGAGGAGTTTCCTGCGGAGGCAGCGCGGCGCCCGGATGAGAGGCCGCGATGACGCTGGAGGCTGAGGAGTCTTCCTCATCACCTGCAGGGTGGAGGAGGACTCAGGACCAGCAGAGGAGGTGCAGAAGCTCCGATCAACTGACCAGGAGGTGTGGCCCTCCTCCTCCACCTGCTGCTCCGCCTCTGACAGCTGACTGTCTTCTGATTGGCTGTCGTTGGCAGTGGAGTACTCGCTGCCATCGGAGTGGAGGCTGCTGGATCGGGAAAACATCCTCCTGTTGTTTGGCCCCGCCCCTCATCTCCACCTGCTGCTCTCCGGCAGGTAGCCCTGCCCCCGTGCCGTCCTCCTCGTCCTCCTCCGTCATCTGGATGAGGCTGGCGAGCAGCATGGACGGGCCCAGCAGGTGGGTGTCGATGGTGCGCAGCTTCCCCACCTTCTTCCTAGACACGGCAAACCTCGGGTTGGCGCTGGGCGTGGTGGTGCTGGAGCGCCTGCGGGCATGTCCCGCCCACCTGTTATGTCCGGGACGTCTTCGCCAAACGCCCCCTCCTGCGCAGGGGCGGGGCTGCCTGCAGCTGCACGCTGGAGCGCCGTCGCTGGGTCAGGGTGGAGGACGGCAAGCCCAACACTGGACCTCCGGCGGGCTTTGCTCGTGGGGATGGCCACGCTGGGCCGGCCGGCTGGCGGCACGATTTGGCGCCTTCATCCAGAACAACTTCCTTCCTCTTAAAGTGACGGCGGAAAAAAGTGTCCATGATGGACGGAGAGACACGACTGACGGCGTCTCCGGCTGTTGGACGCAAAGAGGAGTTAGCCTGGCGCGCAGATATTGATCATCAAACTACAGAATATAAATCATGAATCAGAAAATTAAAGTGTCTCATGGGACTTTTGGAGTTTTATGGAGTTTGAATTCAGGCTAGTTGTTAGCTCAGTACAGTTGTCGGGGAAATTAGCTACAGAGACCAAAACAGTTTTTTGTAATCAGTTGTGGAGCCAGACTCAAGTGGACGTTAGCGTTTGTGGCGCAGAGTCTGATGAGCAGATATTGAAATCTGATGATGATTGTTTTTCTCAGCTGATAAATGAATATTATCTTCAGAACCTGCTCGTTTCTGATGTTACGGAGGCGTTAACCTGGCACAAACATGAAGTATTAAACATTCAGAGGAAGGAAGAGTTCCTCTCTGCAGGGAGCGAGCAGCACGACAACAGGAAGGAAGAATAATTAAGGCCACGGCTACCTGCTGGCTCCTCACCCTTCAAACAAACACGTTACACCAGTAATTAGTCTGTGACGACAGCGTCACCATCAGCACACAAACTGCTCCTCCTTTATCTGCTCTGTTGGTCCACCTCGAGGAAACGCCTTCAAACATTCCACAAGACCAACACAAGCTAATGTTAGCTTAGCAATGGCGTCCACTCATGTCAACAAAGAGTCAAAGCTAACAGGCCACATATAATATGTGGTGGTTTTATCTGGGTAACGTTAGCTTTCTAGCTAATGTGTGGCTAACGTCACTTAATTCATCCAGACTGCCGTAGCTCATCTGGCTGTAGAATTGTAACTGAATGGTTTGGCTGACATTGTGAAGTGGTATTTCTATGTGAGCTAACCATGGGGCTAATTGAGCTAACAGAGCTAACCATGGGGCTAATTGAGCTAACCACAGAGCTAACCATGGAGATAACAGAGCTAACCACAGAGCTAACCACAGAGCTAACATGGAAATAACAGAGCTAACCATGGAGACCACAGAGCTAACCACAGAGCTAACATGGAAATAACAGAGCTAACCATGGAGACCACAGAGCTAACCACAGAGCTAACATGGAAATAACAGAGCTAACCATGGAGACCACAGAGCTAACCACAGAGCTAACATGGAAATAACAGAGCTAACCATGGAGATAACAGAGCTAACCACAGAGCTAACCATGGAGACCACAGAGCTAACCACAGAGCTAACATGGAAATAACAGAGCTAACCATGGAGCCAACAGACCTAACTATGAAGCTAACAGGGCTAACCGTGGAGCTAACAGAACAAACAGAGCTAACCATGGAGCTCATCTGGCTGTAGAATTGTAACTGAATGGTTTGGCTGACATTGTGAAGTGGTATTTCTATGTGAGCTAACCATGGGGCTAATTGAGCTAACAGAGCTAACCATGGAGCTAACTGAGCTAACATGGAGATAACAGAGCTAACAGAGCTAGTTTCCATGTGAACAAAGGTTTGAGTGTGTAGTAACTTTACACAGACACAGAGCTGAAGCTAATTTCAGGTGTATTTGTGGTTGCTTAGCTTCTAGAATATTCCATTAGTGTTTTTTTTATTGTTCAACATGTTTCTATATTTGATAGTGATTGATTCTGTATATGAGATCTGTGCTTTATGTTACTGTTTATATTATGCTTAATTAATAATGATCAATTAATCATCAATCAGTTAATCACTGCTGCCTTGAGTTCCAGGTTTTCAATAGCAGCTGACGGTGTATTGTAACATGAGAGGTTGATGCAGCTCTCTGGTTAACTGATCTCTGCTGTGTTTCAGGGATCACTGCTCTAATGACAGCAGCTTAGCTTCAGGACGTGACGTGAGTACAGGTGAGTACGGTGACTGATTATCACCACGGTGACAGATTAGTGACCGACACTAGGCGTTAGGGAAACCCCGGCTTTCTCTATTGAACCTCCTCACTTTCACTGTGCAGCCTCACCTGTTACCTGTCTGACCAGCAGCCAATCACAGTCATCAGGTTACCTTCAGGTCTGAGCCTGGCTGACATCAGCTGACTGTAACATTCAGCAACAGGTAACCTGACGCTCAGGTACATGAACAGTACAGACAATACAGGCAGACGCTGCAACTGTTCATCAATTAATCACTACAGTCAGCAACACAAGCTAACGTTAGCTTTAGCAAGGCAGTCTGCTCTGCTCCACCTCTTCACAGAGACTACGTCCAGGTTTAGACAGTCACAGAGACTACGTCCAGGTTTTAGACAGTCACAGAGACTACGTCCAGGTTTTAGACAGTCACAGAGACTACGTCCAGGTTTAGACAGTCACAGAGACTACGTCCAGGTTTTAGACAGTCACAGAGACTACGTCCAGGTTATTAGACAGTCTGTGGTTGCTTCATGTGAACAGTTCAGTTTAATAGGAGCTGTATAATATAATAAAGTTATCTGATCGTCAGCAGCGTTACCTGCGTCCGTCTCTGTGGACGTGAAATGAAACAACATGATCAAACATTGACGAGCTGCTCATTAAAGATCTATTATTAGTTTGATGTCAGCTCGTCATCTGACACACGACTCATCACTTATAAGTTTTAAAATCATACAAATATAAATGAATGCTAAAATGTTTCAGTCAGGACACACTCACAGCTGTTCACCCAAAATCAATGTAATCAGTAATTATTATGATCACTTCCAGCTGGTGTTAAAATGTGTTTTTAATTTTTAATGTTCACATATTAAACTTATCATAACACATATCAAACGAAGTTTGAATTGATCGATCAGGTATCAGTACTCAAACCTGTGACTATGTTTAATAACCGACTTTAATAAGTGACACAAAAATAAATAAATAAAATCTCAATTTAAGAAACATTTCTGATGATTTGTTTAAATCCACTTAAAAAACAAAACTTATTAAAAAAAAAGATTTTTAAACTTTATCTCAAGATGTTTGTAGTAAATTTCTAAGATGCTCATTAACATGTTATTATAATATGTTAATGAGACGACGTGGCAGAGAATCACAAACACATTAGAAGGTTATTTTTTGAACTGTTAACGAAGCACGATGAGTTAATTAAACTCAATAAATGTGTGTGATGATCAAAATAATGAACAGATTTAAATCTCCATACAATCCATACATAACATAAACCTGTCTGTGATGCTGTCATCTCATTAACACACATTAATATTAATAAACTGAATTATTGTTTAAACAATGTTCTAACAGGAAGAGCTTAAAATCATAAATCAAACTGAGAATATGACAACAGAAAGAAACTACAGGAGAAAACTACAGGAAGTCCAGAGAAGAAGAAGAAGAAGAAGTTTAGATTGATACAACCTGAGAGGAAACGATCAGTCAGCCCTGACAGATGAAAACAGACTGAGAGAGAGAGAAGGGTGGAGGGGTGGATGATGGGTGGAGGGAGGGCAGAGCCTCTAATCTGCTGTTTAAAATAACTCTTTAACTTCAGGCTGCAGATAAATCTGATCTGAGTTCAGCTCCAGCGCTCTCTGCCTCACGTTGGAGCTGATCAGCTGATCCAGGATCAGTCGGTCAGCTGATCCAGGAGCTGCTCGTTCTTTTGTAAACATGGAGATGAATGGAGCCGCTGGCCGCTCTTCATTAACCTTCAAGGCCTGCAGCATAATGGGTCATTAAAACAACAGGAAGAGAGGCTGCTGCATGTTAATGTGCACACACACACACACACACGTGTGAAGCTCTGCCACGACCAACACGCTAACTTCAACATGCTGGTCATGTGACTCATTAGTGAGGAATCAAATTCTGTTAGCAGCTTCAGGCGTTACCATGGAGGAGTCATGGCAACCAGCCCGGCAACAGATTATCACTGTCACATGACGCTTCAAAAAACAGGAAACAGGAAGTTCATTCACTGTCAGTGTCACAATGAACACGATAAATCCTGATGATGCTACACTGACCTGTGATGTCATCTGATGATGCTACACTAACCTGTGATGTCATCTGATGATGCTACACTGACCTGTGATGTCATCTGATGATACTACACTAACCTGTGATGTCATCTGATGATGCTACACTGACCTGTGATGTCATCTGATGATGCTACACTGACCTGTGATGTCATCTGATGATGCTACACTAACCTGTGATGTCATCTGATGATGCTACACTGACCTGTGATGTCATCTGATGATGCTACACTGACCTGTGATGTCATCTGATGATGCTACACTGACCTGTGATGTCATCTGATGATGCTACACTGACCTGTGATGTCATCTGATGATGCTACACTGACCTGTGATGTCATCTGATGATGCTACACTGACCTGTGATGTCATCTGATGATGCTACACTGACCTGTGATGTCATCTGATGATGCTACACTGACCTGACCTGTGATGTCATCTGATGATGCTACACTGACCTGTGATGTCATCTGATGATGCTACACTGACCTGTGATGTCATCTGATGATGCTACACTGACCTGTGATGTCATCTGATGATGCTACACTGACCTGTGATGTCATCTGATGATGCTACACTGACCTGTGATGTCATCTGATGATGCTACACTGACCTGTGATGTCATCTGATGATGCTACACTGACCTGTGATGTCAACTCTCTGTGATTTACAGGGTTTTTCTGACGGACAGTGAAGCAAACTGCTGACAGCTGTAGCTGCTGTTAGCTCATGTTAGCTTAGTCTGGTAGCTAATGTTAGCTCATATTAATGTAATATTAGCTGGCTTCTATGTGTTGTGTTGTACAGAGGCTAACGTCAGCATGCTAATGTTTAGCAGGCATCATGTCTGTGAAGGTCGTGTGGCTCGCTCGTTGGTGCTTTTAAACGAGGAGGCAGATTACCTGGAAGAGGCTTAAAAGATCAGCTGACCTGGATCAGAGCCGAGTGACTGACGAGCTGCCATCAGTGACCTGACAGGTGATTTCAAGGAAGCTTCACCTCCATCACACTGACCTCTACTACTGTAGCACTGTGTGAAGTAACTTTACAAAGTATTTCCATTAAACACATATAAATATATAAATCCATAAATACACAGACAGGAAGTGCGTGAACTCACCTGGTCCTGGTTTAAAGAGAATTAAAGGTCCAGTCTGTTCGTAAGATCTGGTACTGAAATTTATGACTGCATTGAACTCAACACTACGGTGGCTGTCAGATGACAAAAGAGATGTTTATGTTTAACCACATACATGCTACACACGTCTTCAAGTGTTCTCACTAACACGCCTCGTACCATCTGAGGTCTGCTGTTTGGCGAGGAGTGATGTCATCAGTTCTTCTTCACTGTGTTCTTAATGACTTTAACCAATCAGCTGAGAGAGACAACACATCCTGTTTGAAGCTCAGTCAGTGAAGCTGATTCATTAATTATTCATTAATTATTCATTAATTGATATTTTCTTCAGTCTTTTACGATATGTATGTTGTCATGATGATCCACAAGCAGCTCAACAACAATGATGTGAAGCCAAGGTCAAAGGTCAAAATCAGGTCACATGATCACCTTCAGTAAACAGTTTGTTTTATCTGATGATGATGATGTACCAAAGAACCACAGAAAGAAAAAAAACAACAAACCAAAGAACCAACGAACCACAGAACCAACGAACCAAAGAACCAACGAACCAAAGAACCAACGAACCACAGAACCAACGAACCAAAGAACCAACGAACCAAAGAACCAACGAACCACAGAACCAACGAACCAAAGAACCAACGAACCAACGAACCACAGAACCAACGAACCAAAGAACCAAAGAACCAAAGAACCAACGAACCAAAGAACCAACGAACCAACGAACCACAGAACCAACGAACCAACGAACCAAAGAACCAACGAACCACAGAACCAACGAACCACAGAACCAACGAACCAACGAACCAACGAACCAACGAACCACAGAACCAACGAACCAACGAACCAACGAACCAACGAACCAACGAGCCAAAGAACCAATGAACCAAAGAACCAACGAACCAATGAACCACAGAACCAACGAACCACAGAACCAACGAACCACAGAACCAACGAACCAACGAACCAAAGAACCAAAGAACCAAAGAACCACAGAACCAATGAACCAACGAACCACAGAACCACAGAACCAACGAACCAACGAACCAAAGAACCAAAGAACCACAGAACCACAGAACCAATGAACCAACGAACCACAGAACCAACGAACCAAAGAACCAAAGAACCAAAGAACCACAGAACCAATGAACCAACGAACCACAGAACCAATGAACCAAAGAACCACAGAACCAACGAACCACAGAACCAACGAACCAACGAACCACAGAACCAACGAACCAACGAACCAAAGAACCACAGAACCAATGAACCACAGATTATATTGTTTCATTTTTTAAATGTCTGTATATTTCTGTTTCTATTTTCTCTAACTTTGACTTTGACTCTGTTTCACTTTCACAGTGAAGTAAACTGATCCTGGACCAGGAGAGAGTCAGAGATCAGCTTTCTGAGGAACTGTTCACTAAATAACTCATTAATAAACTCGTTAACTCATTAATTTATTCATTCTGTGGAGACAAATCTGATTAATAATTGTGATGCCTGCCTATCTGCCTGCTGCCTGTCTGTCTGCCTGCCTGTCTGTCTGTAATGTTCCTCTGCTGCCCTCTGCTGGTCAGACGAGTCTTTAAACATTATTCGTTTTGGCTCGTCTCTTGACATTCTCAGACCTCTAAGATCATCTGGCAGAGCAGCCTCACAGTTCAGCACAACAGCTCACATCTCTCCCAAAACAGTTCACTCATGTCAAAACTACATTTCTGGCCACCATCCTCACCCTCCCTCCCCTGGCCACCATCCTCACCCTCTTCACCATCCTCACCCTCTCCACCATCCTCACCCTCCCTCCCCTGGCCACCATCCTCACCCTCTTCACCATCCTCACCCTCTCCACCATCCTCACCCTCCCTCCCCTGGCCACCATCCTCACCCTCTTCACCATCCTCACCCTCTCCACCATCCTCACCCTCCCTCCCCTGGCCACCATCCTCACCCTCTTCACCATCCTCACCCTCTCCACCATCCTCACCCTCCCTCCCCTGGCCACCATCCTCACCCTCTTCACCATCCTCACCCTCTCCACCATCCTCACCCTCTCCTGGCCACCATCCTCACCCTCTCCACCATCCTTACCCTCTCCTGGCCACCATCCTCACCCTCCCCTGGCCACCATCCTCACCCTCTCCACCATCCTCACCCTCTCCACCATCCTCACCCTCTCCTGGCCACCATCCTCACCCTCTCCACCATCCTCACCCTCTCCTGGCCACCATCCTCACCCTCTCCACCATCCTCACCCTCTCCTGGCCACTATCCTCAGACCTCTCTCACTTCAGGGATCAAATCGGAATAAAGGAGCTTCTGTGTATTGTATGGGACCAGACTGGGAAAGTGAGTGGCCACACCATTCTCAGAAATGGCAGCACACATAGTTATATTGCCCCCACACTGGCCTGGGACATCCACTGTGGCCCGCTGGCCAATAATATTACAGCCATCATTCTCAAAAAATCATCTAAATGAACTGTATTACACAGATCTGCTTGAAAGGCACTAACTGCGGCTCCTCGACCCTTTTCTTGTTATATTCTTCAAAATAAGGATTATAATGATAAGCTGCAGTTTTTAGGCAAAATGTTGAAGTCAGATAAATACTTGATGCAGACATTCAGGTAAAGGGCGTACTGAAGGGAACCACTGCTTAATTGTCAAAAGGTTATAATGATGGACAAGCAGTACATACTGGTACCACAGCTCTGTCACTCTATCAGAGTTCCTCTCAATGGTCTCCCTGTAAAATTGCTGTAGGCTAACTGTTCTAACTGTATGCTAACTGTATGCTAACTGTGCTAACTGTATGCTAACTGTATGCTAACTGTAGGCTAACTGTAGGCTAACTGTATACTAAGTGTAGGCTAACTGTGCTAACTGTAGGCTAACTGTATGCTAAGTGTAGGCTAACTGTAGGCTAACTGTATGCTAAGTGTAGGCTAACTGTGCTAACTGTAGGCTAACTGTATGCTAAGTGTAGGCTAACTGTGCTAACCTTAGGCCACCTGTACCTAATCATTAGCATAGATGCACTCAGATCTGATTGTGTTCATGTTGTTTTTGAGAATGTAATTTCTGTTTAAGAAATGAGCCGAACCGACGGAGGAAAACTGTGAGATAAACGTTGCTGTTGCATTTGTGCAGGATGGTTTTTGACCTCTGACCTCAGCTGCTTCTCCTCCTGCCACCTCCTTTGTTTCCTCTCACAGCACCTCCTCCTCCTCCTCTTGGCTTTCTTCTTCATCCTGTCCTCCTGTGCTCCTCCTCGTCGTCTCCCTCCTTCTTCTTGACCTCTCACTCCTCTTCTTCTTTCTTCTTCTCTTAGTCCTCCCCCCCTCCCTGAGAGTCAGCGTCCCTCCTGGTTCTGATTATTTATAGAAACAGGGCAAACGAGCGACAAAGATAGTCGAGGAAATGGGTCTGTGTAATCCCTGGGTCCACACACACATGCACACCACACACACACACTCATCAGTACGTCACAGGTTCGAGTCCAGCAGCTGTTTCAGGTTTAAACTGAGCCGCTCTGATGTTTCTGTTTCCTCTGCGAGTGTCTAAAAGTGTCCACACAGTAACCTACTTCCTCATATGGACACACACACACACACACAGTTTGTTTCATATTTATGTCAGAAAAATAAAAACTCAACTTGAAGTTAATTTCACTCAGATCTGAAGAAGCCGCCGGACAAGAGTAAATCTGGGACTGACTTTTAGTGGTTGGTGAGAGCTTGGTGAAATAAAAGGCTGAAAGACAGACGCCGAGCTGGCTGACTGCTGCTGGACTAGTCAGTAAGATTAGCTGCTGCTGCTGAGCTGCATGATGATTGGCTGTTGATCAGAAGTAATGTAATCAGAGTAAATACTCGAGTACAGCTGGACATAGTTACACAGTTACACACATTCATAGAGATGATGGATTAAATTAAATATGTATGTTTGTGTTTAATAACTGATGAACGTCTAGAAAAAAACAACAAACAAAATGTATCAGTACGACAGCCTGTCTGTCTGACTGCAGACAGACAGGCTGTCTTCCTGTCTCACCTCCACTTCAGACAGACACTTTAGTTTTTTGTTGCGTGTCCGTCATCTGAACTTCCAAATATGAGACTAATACTTCTTTGTTCAAAGCGTTATTTAAACGTTTCTTTACAGTTTCATATATATATACACACATACATACACACATACAATGTCTATAACTATGAGTTCAGGACAGAGCGGTTTCTTTAGGCCTGTATTTTTAAATTTAACATCTGTCTCTGCACCCCGGCAACACAGAGACTCATTCTGATTGGTTCTCCTCTTCTAAACTTTTGACTGAATCATATTTAAAGAACAGGAAAGTACTTTATGTTGACTGACAAATGAGGTGAGGAGTTTCCTCTCGGCTCCGGACGCGGCTCTCCGCAGGAAACAACTAAACGTGTCATGTTACGCAGACGACACCTCCATTTATTAAACAAACACCATAAATCCTGACTTGAGTGTTGAATTTAATTTGTTGTGCATGCAGCTCTCTTCTTCATGTTTTATTTAAATCAAATTTGTTTTTCATCTTGTTCTTGTTTTCTGAACTCAAAACAGGTGGAACATGATAATTAATGAGCAGGCGGAGCCGGAAGTGAGCGCACCTTGCTGCCGCCAGGACATATTAAGCCGTAACACACACAGCGACAGTCAGGAGGCAGATTGTTGATGACGGACTGTAAACAGGTGTGACACGTCATCGTGACGTCCGGTAAGGAAGTTTACTGACTGATTGATAGAATGACTCACCTTTGTTTTCCTGTCCACCTGAGTTAGCAGCTAGAAGCTAATTTCTGCTGAGTCATGTTAATGTTTGTTTATTTGATTGGTCACTTTTAATGACGTCAAAAAAACTGATAAAAAGAGTCAGTAAAGATTTAAAATTTTATATTTATGGATTAAAAAAGAACAAAAAATGTAACTATAAAATACACTGTTAAAAATATTTAGTTAAAATACTTTGACTTCGTACATGCTACCTGTCATCAATAAAGAGAGTTAAAGGAAACTCACTGAACAAACCGTCACAGATGACACAACTCATATTTACAACATTATGAAGCAGAATTACAGCACAACTTCTCCATGTGTCAACACACACACACACAGTCAGTCTGAGAGACTGGACACAGTCTGTGATGTCATCAGATCACCTGTCAAAGGTGACAGCCCTGCTGTGACATCACTGGTGGGGGTGTGCCCTGTGTCAGACTGAAGGAGGCTCAATGAAACTGAATCAGACCAGGAGTCCATTTCACCTGGCAACACCTGATCCACACTGTGTGTGTGTGTGTGTGAGACTCATCCTGTACTAAATGTACTAATGTTCTGTTAAAGTAATCTATTACTTCAGTTACAGTATGCCCTCAATGATCAAATGAAATAAAGAAGTCAGTCACACAGATGAGTAGAATACAATAACAGATCTCAGACCAGCTGATTTTCCTCAGAGAGGAAGTTTCGTGTCAAATGAATAAACTGAATATTAAAGATCCGAAGTTTGATGGATACGGAGCATCGAGTTCATGGACGTGAGCCAAAATAAGAGACGAAGAACGTGAAGCGTAAAACGGGCTCAAAGATCTTTGCTGTTAATTTCTGTTGACTCGACAACAACAGATCATCTTCGTTCAAGCAGCAAACTTTGGACAAAGATATTCAGTTTGTGACGACGGAGCTTGATTAAAGTTAACCATCTTAACTAGCAGCGGCTGTTTGTGGCTCTCAGACTGCCGCCTGAAAGAGGCGACATGTTTCAGACGAACTGTTTGAGCTCGGCTCGGCTCTGACTGCAGATCAATGATGAAACTTATTTAGCCGAACAGAAAACTGTTTGTCGTCACTGTTTCTGAACCTTTGTTGATCGGATTGTTCAGACTCATTAATCATAATTAAAATATCAGAATGGGTCGGGCTGAGTCACTGTTCAGACTGTTTGCTTCGTTGTAACAGACGTGACTGAACATGTTCAACAGCAGACTGCTGTCTTCCAGTCTGCATGGACGCCTTCAGGCAAAGTCACCCAGAGGTTGATGGTTTAAATTCCCCTGACGGCAGACTGGGTCCTCACTGGGTCCTCACTGGGTCCTCACTGGATCCTCCCTGGGTCCTCAGTGGGTCCTCACTGGATCCTCCCTGGATCCTCACTGGATCCTCCCTGGGTCCTCACTGGGTCCTCACTGGATCCTCCCTGGGTCCTCAGTGGGTCCTCCCTGGGTCCTCAGTGGATCCTCAGTGGGTCCTCAGTGGGTCTTCACTGGGTCCTCACTGGGTCCTCACTGGGTCCTCAGTGGATCCTCAGTGGGTCTTCACTGGGTCCTCACTGGGTCCTCACTGGGTCCTCACTGGATCCTCCCTGGGTCCTCACTGGGTCCTCAGTGGATCCTCAGTGGATCCTCACTGGATCCTCCCTGGGTCCTCACTGGGTCCTCACTGGGTCCTCACTGGGTCCTCAGTGGATCCTCAGTGGGTCCTCACTGGGTCCTCACTGGGTCCTCAGTGGATCCTCAGTGGGTCTTCACTGGGTCCTCACTGGATCCTCCCTGGGTCCTCACTGGGTCCTCAGTGGATCCTCCCTGGATCCTCAGTGGATCCTCCCTGGGTCCTCACTGGGTCCTCACTGGGTCCTCACTGGATCCTCACTGGATCCTCCCTGGGTCCTCAGTGGGTCCTCACTGGATCCTCCCTGGGTCCTCACTGGGTCCTCACTGGGTCCTCAGTGGATCCTCACTGGGTCCTCACTGGGTCCTCACTGGATCCTCCCTGGGTCCTCACTGGGTCCTCAGTGGATCCTCACTGGGTCCTCACTGGATCCTCCCTGGATCCTCACTGGATCCTCACTGGATCCTCACTGGATCCTCCCTGGGTCCTCACTGGGTCCTCAGTGGGTCTTCACTGGGTCCTCACTGGGTTCTCACTGGGTCCAGCAGACCGGACCAGTTGGACTGGACCGATTCCAGGTGTGAATGTGATCAGGGCAATCCTGCTCTCAGTGAAACTCCCTGAATAAATAAATAAAGGTGAAACGCTTTAAACCAGACTGGAGCTCACCTGGTGGAGCGTGTCCTCCATCCACCAAGGCCGAGTCCACCTGCAGCAGGCCCAGTCCAGTCCGACTCACGGCCTCTGGCTGCACGTCACCTCCTCCCATGAAAAGCTCATAAAAAGAGTCTGAGGCATGCTAGCAGCTCCGTCAAGCTGTACTTCAAAGGGTTAGGGCTCGCCCAAAGAGGTGTTAGTGTTTGTACCACCGGGAAGAAAGAGCAGGAGTTCTGCAGGCCCGGGAGCGGAGCCGGTGTCGTGTCTGATGGACCAAACAGCTGTCCAGCCTGTCAGCTCTAATCAGGTTAGAGAGGGAAGCACGAGGTCGACTCCTCATCCTGATCGTGACAGAACAACAATTAATAATCTGTCCAATCAGTCATCGCAGCTCCTAACAGGACGCCTCGTCACTGTTTTCCAGACCTCAGTTAACATCACAGAGACTCAAATCAAGTCCATGAGGGTCGACGTCTGCACGTGTCAAAGACTATAAATACCATCTTGATGTTATATGTTATATATCTAATCAGAACTTTGTCTCCTTCCAGCTTCTCTACCGCTGATACCTGGACTACACGGCGCTGGTCGTACGTACCCGTGTCATCCTTTAAAGCCCTTGACTGTTTCCTGAGAGGAGGAAGAGGAGCGACGTCCTCGGAGCTCTGCAGATTGAATCGTCTCCTCTGGAGTCAAATATTCCCATCAGACTCTAAAAATGAGTGCCTTTAATTAATTGCTCTGCCAATCCATTAATAGCAGCTATAATTAGAGGACCATGGGAGATCACTGGTACATTAAAGTAACCACCTGACTGACTTGTTACCTTTTTATTCACAGCAGCTATTTGGGATGTGACAACCATGCACTGTTGACCTGCAGGTCTGCATCACCAATGAAGTCAATAAACTTTGTGTTGAATTTAGTTACGTGGATCATTTGTCTCTGACTCAGGTGTGGACATCCGTCCGTCCCCTGAACGTCCTCGCTCTACTGGTTTGTGGTTGGACAGTTTGATGAGTCATGTGATCGTCCTCAAGGTCACGACACATCACATTATACGGAGGGCTCCATGAAACGTCATCACACATGAACAGTTTTGATGTTCACACATTTCTAGACCTCATGGTTACCCAGAGAACCTGGAGGTCAGAGGTCAGAGGTCGACGAGCTAACACGACGTGTTTGTTACTGATGGATGACTGAAATCTTTATATGAGAGCAGGGAGGGAACATAAACATGCAACTTTTGACTCTGTCATTAAATGTGGCGACTTTAAACACAAGCAGCGTTTCATGTTTGGTTGAGAGACTCGCAGTAATCGTGGATGTTAGAGTAGTGTGAGTAAAAGTACTCTGTTACTAACTGTGACTAACACACACACCGTGATGTTACTCAGACATCAAACAGGAAGTCTGACGTCCTGGAAACATTCAACACACACATTCATCTATACACACATTTACAGGACACGTCCACCATGTTTGAAGTCCGTCTAAAACTACAGTCACGTGTCCATGTGAACATGTGACATGACATGTATGATGAATGAAAGCAGAGAGAAACAACATGAGTCTGTCAGAGACAAAAACTACTACAGTCCCCGTTTCGTCACTTCGACAGAAAAATGTGTGAAACTTTGAAAAATCCCAAAGTTTCTTTTTAATCTGAAAAATTCAGCAGCCGAGCTCTGAACTCAAAATCTTCAATAAAGTATGTACCTATACATCACAAAGAGCTCTGGTCTCTGATTGGTTGATTGAGTGTAGACCATGTGATCGGAGCTCGTCGGGCTGGATGATGGTCTCATTGTCGGACCAGAACCTTCAGCTATCGGCTCCTCTCCTGCAGAACCAGCCCACAGTTCTGGTTCTGGAGTAGATGTTGTAGTTTGAGCAGCTCAGGTGAGTCCTGAACCGCTGCTGGAGACTTCCCATGATGCACTGGGCTCTTCTCTCATCATGTTACTGACTGTGTCGTTGGGTAATCATGGCGTAAACTGAACCGCTGAATATGAATATTTACAGTACTGCAGTACTGTGATGACGAGACCTGGTCATGTGACCTGAGACTCAGAGACTCTGTTTGATCAGCTGAAGTTTAATAAACAGGAAGACTCATCCTCTGACTGTCACATCAATCAATGATCAATTTGTTTAAGAAATCAACATAAACTAAATTTAATTACATTTTTGTCAGATTAAAAATTAAAAGGTGTTTCAGATTTTTGCACTTTGACCTTTTAAAATAAAAACCTGATTTATTGTTTCATCGAGTCATGCTCCATCATCATCGTCACCATGACAACCACCATCATCATGATGTCATGATGTTTGATTAACGCTTCGTTAAGCCTCTCCTCCTTCGTGTTCTGACTGATTTCTGTTGATTTGTCACAAATCACACTGATTTTAATCACTGACCTTTTTTTGACCTTTTTATCTCCTTTGAGCTTCTTGTTTTGTTTCTAAAATCAAGTTTTAAATGTTTGATCGTGTTTTCTTGCAGTGACTCTGTCTTCTTCTCTGATCTTTGAGCTGCAAACAGCGTGCCGCCTAACGCATCACTTCCTGCGCCCACTCAGAGGTGGAGGTGGAGGTGGAGGCGTGTGGTGGACTCACCTCCTGCAGAAGATCCTCAGGCCCGTGAAGGTCCTGCTGCTGGAGTGGTGGCAGCGTGGGGCGGGGGCGGCTGGGGGTGGCTCGCCGTGGGAGACGGAGGAGGACGAGGTGGAGGAGGCCACGCAGGTGGAGGTGAAGGTGCCCTCTCCTCCTCCATCCTGCTGCTCCTCCTCAGGCTGCTGATCCATGACCTGCTCCGCTCTCTCTGCTCACAGGCTCGGCTGGTCTGAGGTCAGCGTGCGGGCTGAGCTGCAGTCAGCCATTCCTGACGGCGTCGACAGGAAGTGGAGCTTCAGATCATCTCCAGGACAGCAGCAGCAGCTTTCAAAACAAAGTTGCTGCAGCCAGAGGAGGGAAGGAGGTGGAGGAGGAGGAGCTGGAGGAGGTGAAGGGGAGGATTGGCTTCCTTGCTTCCTTCCTTCCTTCCTTCCTGAGGAAGCCTCCTGAACAGAAGCTCCTCTTTCTCTTCACTGCACGCGCTCAGCAGCAAATCCAGGAAGTTTGAACTCCTCAAGCACAAAGAAGAGTCTGTAAAAGGAGCTTCTCCTCCTGCTGCTGCTCCTCCTCCTTGCTCCTCCTCACTGTCGACCTGTTGCTTCTTCACTTCTTCTTCTTCTCGTGTTTGTTCCTGCACTACGACTCGACACTCTCTGCTCTGTCTTCACCCTTCTCGTCCTCTTTACTTTTATCTCAGCTCTGTTGCTCTCCCTCTCTTTTTCCTGAGTCCCGCCCACATCCCTGCCCACCTCGCTCTGATTGGCTGAGAGGGAGAGGTGAGCACTTTGCCACCTGCTGGAATTTCTGAGTCTGTGCAGCTGCTAAAAAAAGAGGAAGTGAACTAATTTTTCTCTCCAGAGCTGAAACAGTCGAAGGATGTCCTCCTCCCCCCACCTCCTCCTCCTCCTCCTCCTCCCCCCACCTCCTCCTCCTCCTCTTCTTCTTCTTCTTCTTCTTCTTCTTCTTCTTCTTCTTCTTCTTCTTCTCCTCTGTTTATTCCTCTCTCTGGTCACATTTGTGCAGCGTGCTCCCTCCCACAGAGTTTTTACATAAAGCTGAAGCATCCCACACCAAAGAGAGAGAGAGAGTGCTGCAGTGAGCAGAGGTCGCACGGCCCTCGCTGAGGCCCACGCTCAGCCCTTCATCACGTGCACGTGGCGCCTTCATCCCCTGGGTTCACGCTCCGAGGCGGACCAGAACCACGAGCCCGGTTATTTCTGACAGCCAATTAAAAAACGGAGCAGCAGGGAAAATATTTTAATCAGCGTTTGTGTCACGTTTTAAACATTGTTGTAAAAATTTTGTTCAGCTGATTCAATTGAAATTCATCCTCACATCCTGGTTCTGACAGGAAGTCGACTTCTGTCATGATGTCATTATACTCAGTCTGTGACATCATAAATTTGCAGCCGTTACCAGTTACGTCACCTGTTCGCTCAGCTCCTGTTCTGGCACGACACCGGCTCCACTCCCTCCACCTGACTCCTCTCATTGGTCCAAAACGATTTAGTTGCTGAAGTTTAATTTTTCATCCTTAAATGAACTTTAATTTAACTCTGGGTCACTGAATCCACGGCCAACACTGTACCTTCCTGTTTACATCCAACAACTTTCTGTTGTCCGGTTTGCTCGTGTGTTTTCACACATAGTCTGACAACATTCTGTTAGCAGTTAGCTGAATTAGCCATTAGCTGAATTAGCAGTTAGCTGAATTAGCAGTTAGCTGAATTAGCCATTAGCTGAATTAGCAGTTAGCTGAATTAGCAGTTAGCTGAATTAGCCATTAGCTGAATTAGCAGTTAGCTGAATTAGCCATTAGCTGAATTAGCAGTTAGCTGTCAGTTTTCTGTCAGCACTCAAACCTTTTTAATATAAACTGAATATTTCTGACGTGAACAAAATATTAAGTAAAATTAAATATTAATGATAAATGATTATAATATTTCGTCGTCTGTTTTGTTGATGTAGACAAACTTGTGAGGATCAGACATGTTTGTCGTTTTTGAACATGTTTCTCTGTGTTTGTTCTGAGTGTCGGTGGTCTGATCTCCTCCTGCAGCGTCGGCTCGCTGTGCGAGCGCTCGTGTTATCTAACACTGCGGAGGACAGAAACTCCCAGCTCGGCCTGAAGTGAACGTTTGTGCGTCGGCTCAGCCTGAAAAGCTTTTAACCTTCATTCCTCCGGAGAAAACATGTTGAGCAGCAGCAGCAGCAGCAGCGTGGCTCCGATCCAGATCCACTTTCAACACCAACCGCTTTGGACGGACCTTCACAACTTCAGCAGAGATACTCATGTGCATGTTTTGAGATCATGTTGAAGAAGTGTGAACATTTTTTTACATACATCGATTTTCAGGTCCAGGTCCAGGTCCAGATCCAGATCCAGGTCCAGGTCCAGGTCCAGATCCAGGTCCAGGTCCAGGTCCAGGTCCAGGTCCAGGTCCAGGTCCAGGTCCAGGTCCAGATCCAGGTCCAGGTCCAGGTTCAACATCTTTAACATCAGCAGGTCGTCTCGAACTGCTGCATCACCTTTACGTTTAATATTTATTTGACATGACAGGTGACCTCATGGCAAAGACCAGGACCAGGACCAGAACCAGGACCAGGACCAGGACCAGGACCAGGTCTCTGCTCAGACGTGTATGTAGGAGGAGAAACATTATGTTTATCTTCACTTGTAATGTCTTTTCTTAAAGCTGCCGAATGGCATGCTGGGTAATTGTAGGCTATCTCTAAAACAGGAAACAGGAAAATCAGAACGTTTCCTCACAGAACAAACACTCGTCAACATAATCATCGTTAAACTTCACTTTTGATTTTCTTTGATCGGTTTCAGCAGAATATTGATGATGAACAGACACTGAGCTCTTTTATTATGTTTTATTTAACATGGTTAAAGATCAAATATTCTTCTCCGTACGACCCGGCCCGGCCCGGCCTCGAGTACTTGGCCCAGCCTCGTGGACCCGGCCTCAGTGCTCATAATCAGATCAGCCTGGTTGTTTCAGCCTCGCTGCTCGGCCAGCTGCTGGTTGTACTAATTGGCCTGGAGGTTGCTGTAATCTGATTTACTTCTCCCAGTAACAGACGACTCTTAGATGTGCAGTTTATTAACAGATGATGACCTGATGAAACCGTGCAGACACTCATCAGAAAAGAGGCACTGACCCGGCTCGCTCTGCACACGCCAAGGCTGTTTTCTGGGGGACAGTTCCTGAAGAGTCTGCATGGAGGATCTGAGCGGGTCGACCCGTTTCAATCAATCAATCAACTTATTTGTACAACAATGCAAACAGATACATGCATAATCTGAACAAAGCAATACGATTTTAAACAGTAGAAAAAGAGCCTTAAAGAAAAAGAGAGCTGCTCAGAAACAGTGCGGCCTCGTCGGGCTGAAACGGGGTCCGATTCAAACGGGCTGGGATCAGTAAGTGGTTTGTTCCACCGTCTGGGAGCAGCGACAGGTACAGAGCGATCGCCCCGCTGTTTGAATCTCGACCTCGGGACCTCTAACAGAACCGACCCGAGGAGCGCAGGGCTCTGCCACAACTGCGAAAAGTGGTGAGAGTTCTGTGACCGAGCAGAGGTGATGTTTGTTTCTTAGTCCGTTCAGCATCTGTCACTCCATTCGTCATTTGGTGCTCTGATGTCATGATTGACAGCTCAGCTTGATTGAGTCAGTGTGGGCGGGACCTCGACACCACGGCTGCTCAGACCGGCTCCAACCAACAATGTGGTGGAGCTTGTGCTCGAGATATTTAGACTCAAATCAGGCGTTGTTTTATGTTCTTCAAATGTTCTTCAAATGTTCTTCAAATGTTTTTCAAATGTTCTTCAAATGTTCTTCAAATGTTCTTCAAATGTTTTTCAAATGTTTTTCAAATGTTCTTCAAATGTTTTTCAAATGTTCTTCAAATGTTTTTCAAATGTTCTTCAAATGTTCTTCAAATGTTTTTAAAATGTTCTTCAAATGTTCTTCAAATGTTTTTCAAATGTTCTTCAAATGTTCTTCAAATGTTTTTCAAATGTTTTTCAAATGTTTTTCAAATGTTCTTCAAATGTTCTTCAAATGTTCTTCAAATGTTTTTAAAATGTTCTTCAAATGTTCTTCAAATGTTCTTCAAATGTTTTTCAAATGTTCTTCAAATGTTCTTAAAATGTTCTTAAAATGTTCTTCAAATGTTTTTCAAATGTTCTTCAAATGTTTTTCAAATGTTCTTCAAATGTTCTTCAAATGTTCTTCAAATGTTTTTAAAATGTTCTTCAAATGTTCTTCAAATGTTTTTCAAATGTTCTTCAAATGTTCTTCAAATGTTTTTAAAATGTTCTAAATGTTCTTCAATATGTTCTTCAAATGTTCTTCAAATGTTCTTCAAATGTTATTTCAAATGTTCTTCAAATGTTCTTCAAATGTTCCTTCAAATGTTTTTCAAATGTTTTTCAAATGTTCTTCAAATGTTCTTCAAATGTTCTTCAAATGTTTTCTTTCAAATGTTCTTCAAATGTTCTTCAATGTTCTTCAATGTTTTTCAATGTTCTTCAATGTTTTTTCAAATGTTTTTCAAATGTTTTTCAAATGTCTCTTCAATGTTCTTCAAATGTTCTTCAAATGTTTTTAAAATGTTCTTCAAATGTTCTTCAAATGTTCTTCAAATGTTCTTCAAATGTTTTTCAAATGTTCTTCAAATGTTCTTCAAATGTTTTTAAAATGTTTTTAAAATGTTCTTCAAATGTTCTTCAAATGTTCTTCAAATGTTTTTAAAATGTTTTTAAAATGTTTTTAAAATGTTCTTCAAATGTTCTTCAAATGTTTTTCAAATGTTCTTCAAATGTTCTTCAAATGTTTTTCAAATGTTCTTCAAATGTTCTTCAAATGTTCTTCAAATGTTTTTAAAATGTTTTTCAAATGTTCTTCAAATGTTCTTCAAATGTTCTTCAAATGTTTTTAAAATGTTCTTCAAATGTTCTTCAAATGTTCTTCAAATGTTCTTCAAATGTTTTTCAAATGTTCTTCAAATGTTCTTCAAATGTTTTTAAAATGTTTTTAAAATGTTTTTAAAATGTTCTTCAAATGTTCTTCAAATGTTTTTCAAATGTTTTTCAAATGTTCTTCAAATGTTCTTCAAATGTTTTTCAAATGTTCTTCAAATGTTCTTCAAATGTTTTTCAAATGTTTTTCAAATGTTTTTCTGTAGAGTGAAAGTACAACATTATGCAGTGTGGAGCAGCAGATGGAGCAGCGAGGTGGATGTTTGTGATATGGGGTGGAGTTGCAGTGAGTCTGGGCGAGTACAGGAGCTTCAGTCCCACCACTCCACCCTGCCTCCACCCTGCCTCCACCACTCCACCCTGCCTCCACCACTCCACCCTGCCTCCACCCTGCCTCCACCACTCCACCCTGCCTCCACCCTGCCTCCACCCTCCACCCTGCCTCCACCCTTACATAAAGAGCGTTATGAAACTCAGCAGCGTTGATTCATTGGAGTCGGTCGTGAGTCACTTCCACCTCAAACAGCGAGCTGTGATTATGTCATCAGTGTTTGCCTGCATGGACTCAGCGGTTCTGTGGGCGCTCTGTAGAACACTCAGAACTTTTACAGAACATTTTTATTTTAAACTGGAACATCCAATCAAAAGCTTTCTCTCGTCAGTGCTTCCTGTTTGATCCGGTCTGTGAGTGACTGTGAGGCTGCTGCAGTCATCTGTGTCCGGGCCTCACTGATCACTGAACAGAACCAGAACCACAGAACTTTATTCAGGCTGGATCAGGTTTTATTCACAATATATTTGCTGCTTTTCCCTCTGATGAGACTTCCTGTCATCCAACAAGCTTCAGTTCTGACTGGTCTGAGGATTTATCCTGGGAAGGATCGTGGATCCGCCCATCGTTCCACTTGGTTCGTTAGTACTCGTTGTTGTTGTGACGTCGTCGTCAGGGCCACCTGAGCTCAGGTGTGGCCATCGGTCGTTAGAATCACATGAGGCCAGGTGTGTGGAGCATCGTCATCTTCATCAAACAGAGCCACAGTGTGACCTTCTCACCACAGTCATCACAGCAGCTCTGGTGGAACAACGGACCGATCTACGATCCTTCCAAGGATAAATACTCAGACTCCACCTGTCAGTCCGACTGCGCTCAGGTGGACGCTGACACTAGCTCGTAGCACTAGCTGCTATGCTAGAACATCAGGCTAACGCTAGCAGTTTTCCACAGGACGCATGACTGTGACCGAGGCCTGATGACTGAAGCAGCTGATGTCTGAGGAAGGATGAGCAGCCGTGGACGTCATCAGACCCTCAGTCCAAGCTCCCACGCCAGCAGAGATTCATCACAGCTGGCTGCAGATGAGCTTCATCATCTTCACACACAAACAAAGTTTTACTGCGTTTAAAAAAGTCTTTTGAATAATTACTGCAGCAATCAGAAGTTAAACCATGGTGCTCAAACTCATGAAGTCATTTACACTTTGTGCTCTTTGATCCGGGCCTTGAAGAACTGCTCCGTGTTCGTCAAACAGAGAACTGATTGGAGCGTTCTGAAGATCCAACGTGTCAGAATGATTCCAAAAGTTCAACATTTGAACGTTGTTAGTTTGTTCTCTGAACGTTTCATCTCTGTTGTTCTACAGTCACCTTCACAGGTGAAATCTTCAGTTCATCGCAAATGTTAAAGTATGGGAACATCTTGTCAGTCAAAGTGTGTGTGAAGGTGTGTGTGTGTGTGTGTGTGTGTGTGTGTGTTAGTATCAGGATCAGAGAAAGACAGTTTTCCTCTGTTCATGTCCAGACTCACTCTGATCCTCTGGAGCTTCTTCTGGATGTTGAGATCAGTGTTTGGATCTGATGGGGAGCGTGTTCTGTATGGACTAAGACAGAACTGTATCCTCCATAATCCAGAGTCTATGTCTACAGACTCTGCTAACACACCCAGTGAGCAGCATTCACTGTCTCCAACCTCCACATCCCAGCTGTGAGTCCCTGTTGAAGCCCTCAGAGCCCAGAACAGAGCAGGAAAGATCAAACCTCTCTGGATTGTCAGGAAGCTTCTGTCTCTGTCCTCCTGCTCTCACACTGGTCAGATCAGAGCTGTGGATCATCCAGCAGGCTGCTATCTCTCTGCTCAGAGCCTCCATCTTCTCCTTCATCATCTGACTCTTCTGCTCCTCTTCCTCCCTCAGTGCAGCCATCCTGGCCTCCTCTTCCTCTTCTAAAAACTGGTGAAGCTTCTTAAACTGCGGCTAACGTGGCCTTCAGTATTCTCAGTGTGTGTGTGAACTCGTCACATCTCCAGTCTGTTTCAGTCTTTGTTTTTTTTGATTCTCGTATGTCGAGCAGGCCGAGTGTCCGTCAGCTGACGTCCAGATGTTCGGCCTGCTCGCTGCATGAAAGCCTCTCTGATCGTTTAATGTGTTTAAACTCAGATCTGATCTGAGATCTGAGGAGACGCTCCTGAGAGCACAAAGCCAGAGCTGCTTTTCAAAGGAGAGCAGACACAACTGCAAACCAAATCAACACACAGAGCCGAGCACAGCGCCAGGACATTAACGTTGTTAGCCATCGCTAATGAGACCAGGAAGTTATTACCCAGCAGATGATGGATTCTCTGCTCTCTGATTGGGTTAAAGGGCCGCGATCACACGACTCACCATGCACAGCTGTCAGTCACAGGATGCAGCGAGGTGATTGGTCCAAGAAAAAAAAAAACGATTGAATGTAAAAGGATTTAATTCCAATGAGTTTGTGCCAACAAGAAGACACTGATGATCCAAAGATAAACTTGATATCATCCAACATTATGTATTAAAAGAGCTCCAGTACTGACAGCAGGAGATCATTTACAGGTATTCATTTCAATAATTAACAATAATTAGTCAGAGTTCTGTACGACAGCACCAGGGGCGGAGCATGAGGGGGGGCTGGGGGGGAAAGTGTCCCCCGGCCCGGGCCCATGCGGGTGCGTTATGATAAGTCCAGTGAAAACCACTGAAAACTGAAAACATGACACCTGCTGAACTGATGTTAGCTCAAAGCACAAACAGGATCAGGACTAACTCAAACTAAATACTCACATATAAACACTACACTGTTTTGTTAGTTCAGTCTTGCAGTGACTCAGTGCTCTGCTGAAAAAGATATTTTTCCATGCTCAGATCAGCCTCCTAACATTTACTTTGAAACTTGCGCCTTATCAGCAACTCACCTGCACAGGTGATGGAGGGTGAGTCAAACATTTCAGGAACTCCACAGCATTGTAAAGTCCAAAAGTCAAAATGTGTTGAACAAAGATCGATGGAATCATTTTGAACATCATGTTTTTATCTAACCAAATATTCCTCTGCAGTCCAGATTAGTCCACCTTAATGAGGCACACACCTGTATTAACGAGGTACACACCTGTATTAACGAGACACACACCTGTATTACCGAGACACACACCTGTATTAACGAGAAACACACCTGTATTAACGAGGCACACACCTGTATTAACGAGACACACACCTGTATTAACGAGACACACACCTGTATTAACGAGACACACACCTGTATTAACGAGAAACACACCTGTATTAATGAGGCACACACCTGTATTAACGAGACACACACCTGTATTAACGAGACACACACCTGTATTAACGAGAAACACACCTGTATTAACGAGGCACACACCTGTATTAACGAGACACACACCTGTATTAACGAGGCACACACCTGTATTAACGAGACACACACCTGTATTAACGAGGCACACACCTGTATTAACGAGGCAGAAAAGAAAGTTGATATTTAAATTCAGATGTATTACTTTATTAAAGTACTTCCTGTGTGATGTCATGCTGATTTGAGCACATTTCAAATGTCTAGTTGACCAATCAGATTGCTCAGTCGGCCTACTTGTATACAGATTATACTAGATATTTATACTATACATATACAATAGATTATTAATATAGATTATAGAGATTATTAATATAGATGTACTCTTCAATGAGAGAATCATAGAGGATAATATAATAATATATGATCACAGATCATTTTACATTTCATGTTTCTTTCTCACTGATACAAACAGACTTTAAGATCTCTGTGGAACATGATGACAGCAGCAAAGAAGAAGAGTGTGGAGGACTGATCTTCATCTGTACTGTAGCTCCCTCTGGTGGTTCAGTGCGGTCATCGGTCCAACAGAACCAGAATCAGGTTCTTCACAGATTTGTTTTTTACATATGAAGAATTCCTCTAATTAAACTAAAAGAAAAAGAAAATTAAGTTCTGAAGTGGTTCTTCATGGTAATGAGGAACCTTTTATTATCTTTGTAGACTTTGACACCACAACAAAAGTTTCTACATGCAGACAGTGACTCCCGGACACACCAGGGACAGCAGGGGGCACCACAGGTGATATGACACAGGTTCGAATCCCAGCCAGTTTGCATGTTCTGCCTGTACCTGTGCCCATACAGATGAACCTGAACAGACACAACAACTGTATGTCTCTTCTCTTCATAATGGAGGAGGATTTGTATTTGTGAAAAATGAGTTCACAGTCTGCAGAATATTTAAACACTGAAGCAGAAGGAAAAGAAGCAGCAGTCCAGAATAAAACATTTGGATGTGACGGTAGTCCAGAAGTTTCAGGTTCTGACCATTAACCCAGTTTGGACACTTCATCTTCTTGGTTTGTTTGTTTGCAGTAATTCAGACATTAAAGTGAGACTGACCAACATTCATCAAAGAAAAGAACTTATGGTTTGTGTACATGTGTGTGTGTGTGTGTGTACAGTATGTATGTATGTGTGTGTGTGTGTGTACTTCTTCTGACAGGAACTGAGGAGTGATTAATGTATCTGCAGTACAGTTATTATTGTTATATGTTTGTTATTGTATGTTATTATATGTAAGTAGGACAAGACGTATATATAATATATGTTATATACATACACTACATATTCTGTCTGATATATTTTCATCTGTTTGATTTTTATTTTCTTTAATGTTGAATCTTTTAATGTGTTTGACAACAACACAAAGACAGATTCTGATATTATATTGGAACAAAATATAAATGATTGTTTGTCAGTACATTATACAGTTTTTGTGTGTTAGAAATATCTCTCGATGTAGTTCAGGACAATAAACATGACAGAATAAACACACACTGAAACATTTCATGAAGTTGAATTTATAACAGAGATGTTGTTGGATCACAGTGTATTGTACAGGTGTACCTAATGTATGTGTATGTGTTACATTAAAGGTCCAGTGTGGCTTTATTTACAGAATATAATCTTCAGAAGTGAACATTGATCCAGACAAGGTGTGAGAGAGGAGAGGCTGGGTGCTCAATCACAAACTACACTCCTTAGACGCCACTAAGTCACACACACACAATCAAACGTGTGTGTGTGTGTGTTAGCAGTTAGCAGCATGTCATATTATTATGATGTACTGTGTCAGTGGACATTATGAATACATGCTGTAGATGATGAAACAGGTTTTTGTACTTTATATTTATCTCAGCGGCTTCATTCTGATAATCAAACATTCCTCCACTGCTTCATTGTGTGGATGAAGTCAGCCTGAAGCCACCGAGCAGTAATGAAAAGGCCGAGGAGCCACCTGTCCTCCTCCTCCTCCTCCTCCTCCTCCTCCTCCTCCACAAAGTGCAACAGTGCGGCAGCTCCAGCAGCGAGCAGCCGATCGTGGAGCCTCACGGTCGGCCTGCTGAGGGCGGACCGCCCGGCTGTGGGTCCATGAAGAAGAACCGGAGACGAACCACCGACAGTAACACAACAAACTGCTCCGCTCCTCTGCTGACTTCCATGGCGTGTGCGCGCGCGCGCGCGTGTGTGTGTGTGTGCGTGCGTGCTCCGACTTTCTCTCCATAGAGTTTCACTGAGTTTACATCCGGGTTTTTTCCCTAGGCAATGGGAGTCGCAGCACCGCCGTTCCTTAGGCAAAGTGAAATAAATTCGCCGCACCGACACAAAAAGTAGTCCGCTTTTCGAACACCTTTTCCGGGCACCTCGCGCCGTTGATCGGCCCGATTGAACGAACTTTAACGACAGCACGAGCCAGCATCGGTCGCTTTGTCGCGGATTGGCGAGCATCCGGTGGACGGGGGAGTAGTTTTTGTCCCCCTTCCTCCAGCTCCGGGGCGCAGGGATCTGTGCTGTGCTGAGGCTGAGCTGAATGAGATTGAAGAAGAGTTCTTCTTGTTTTGTAGCTTCAGTTTCTCTGTTTTTACTCTCTTTTACTGAAACTCTGCATAAAATACAGAAAGTGGATCCAGGCGAGCGGGCAGGAGGCCGCCGGGCTGTTTATCTGCTGGTATCGCGGCGCGGATCGGCTCCTTACACATATATATTTAATTAATCAGAGGAGGACTGCTGCTGAGTAAGTGCACATTGGGCTTTTTAATTTCATAACTTTAATTTTCTCTGCTGTCAAACTTCACCTGCGAGCAGCTCTGCGCCTGTATCCGTGTGTCGGCCGCTGTTTGCGGGCAGGTGTGTGTGCTGGCAGCCGCTGTTTGTCCGGATGAGCTCCGCTGTGTGTGTGTTTGTGTGTTTAGCTGCTGTGTTTCTTATTCTAGGAGTTGATGTTCTGGAGGACAAGGGGCCGATAGAACTTAGACCCACCAACGCCTGCTCGCTGTCAGGATTATTGTAGAAAGATGGCGTCTTTCCGCGGACCGTTCCCCGGGTGAACGCTCCCGGTTGTCCGCTCCGGGTCTCGTCCTCGCCGCCGTTTTTTCGGTGTGTTTGATGGAAGTTATCAGCGTGGCTGCGAGCAGCGTTAGCCGGAGCGGCTAGCAGGATGGTTAGCATTAGCGGCTAACGTTATCCACTTGTTCTCGTAACGTTTGGCCGCCTCAGACGGAGCAATGTCGGCGGCTCGTGAGGGGTCGCTTTGGACGGTTTTAACCAGCCCTGACACACACCACACACACACACACACTCTCGGGACACAACCGGGACCGTGGTAGTTTACCGCCGTTACGGGGGACGTACCGAGGGCAGCGCCATGGATGTGTGAGGGGGGAGGTCTGAGCAGCAGACGGCCGCCGTGTGTTTTAATAAGACGGTTATAAAACATTCATCTGACCGCCCAAACTACCTCCGGCTCGGAGCTCGCGGCTCTCATCTTGACTAAAACCTCCATTTTAGCTTCATTTCGAGCTTTTCTGGCTGCGGCCTGCCCGGCGCGCGCTGCTGATGGAAGTTTATCCAGACAACTTCACGTCCCAGCCCGGGACCCATCACTCCAATTAACCGGGCCGGAGCGCCGCGGACAGGCCGGGTCCGCGGACAGCAGGTCCGGACCAGCTCCGAGCTTTGTGTGGGTGACACAGGGTTAGTCACAGTATCAGTAGATACTACACCGAGTACTTCAAAGTCCTCTCATCAAGTACACACGTAAGGTACCTATACTTCACCTGTTCCATGTTCAGTTCAAATCTTTTAACACTCAGAGACATATTAAATATGTTCAAATAACTTTATTTATACAGCCGTGTGGAGCGAAACATCACACACTCATCTGTGCAATAATGAGAATAACACACACACTGCACAATAATCGCTGATCAGTCTGTGGTGTTGTTTCTACTACTAATACTACTATACTAGTACTTTACAAGAAGCTAATAATAATAAAAACTTTCAGTACTGATACTTTCACTGCATTACGTGTGCTTTCAGTACTGATACTTTCACTGCATTACCTGTACTTTAAGTACTGATACTTTCACTGCATTACGTGTACTTTAAGTACTGATACTTTCACTGCATTACGTGTACTTTAAGTACTGATACTTTCACTGCATTACGTGTACTTTCAGTACTGATACTTTCACTGCATTACGTGTACTTTCAGTACTGATACTTTCACTGCATTACGTGTACTTTCAGTACTGATACTTTCACTGCATTACGTGTACTTTCAGTACTGATACTTTCACTGCATTACGTGTACTTTCAGTACTGATACTTTCACTGCATTACCTGTACTTTAACGTACTGATCTTCACTGCATACGTGTACTTTAAGTACTGATACTTTCACTGCATTACGTGTACTTAAGTACTGATACTTTCACTGCATTACGTGTACTTTAAGTACTGATACTTTCACTGCATTACGTGTACTTTAAGTACTGATACTTTCACTGCATTACGGTGTACTTTAAGTACTGATACTTTCACTGCAATTACGTGTACTTTAAGTACTGATACTTTCACTGCATTACGTGTACTTTCAGTACTGATACTTTCACTGCATTACGTGTACTTTCAGTACTGATACTTTCACTGCATTACGTGTACTTTAAGCACTGATACATTCACTGCATTACGTGTACTTTAAGCACTGATACTTTCACTGCATTACGTGTACTTTAAGTACTGATACTTTCACTGCATTACGTGTACTTTCAGTACTGATACTTTCACTGCATTACGTGTACTTTAAGTACTGATACTTTCACTGCATTACGTGTACTTTAAGCACTGATACTTTCACTGCATTACGTGTACTTTCAGTACTGATACTTTCACTGCATTACGTGTACTTTAAGTACTGATACATTCACTGCATTACGTGTACTTTCAGTACTGATACTTTCACTGCATTACGTGTACTTTAAGTACTGATACTTTCACTGCATTACGTGTACTTTAAGTACTGATACTTTCACTGCACTACGTGTACTTTCAGTACCGATACTTTCACTGCATTACGTGTACTTTCAGTACCGATACTTTCACTGCATTACGTGTACTTTCAGTACCGATACTTTCACTGCATTACGTGTACTTTAAGCACTGATACATTCACTGCATTACGTGTACTTTCAGTACTGATACTTACACTGCATTACGTGTACTTTCAGTACTGATACTTTCACTGCATTACGTGTACTTTAAGTACTGATACTTTCACTGCATTACGTGTACTTTAAGTACTGATACATTCACTGCATTACGTGTACTTTCAGTATTTATTATTATTATTATAATTATTATTATTTATCACATATAATAAACATGTAGTATCTGGTTTCTAACACAGTGTAATGTAGTCTTAAACAGATCTACTCACAATACTTTTACTACAGATACTTTCTCAGGCTGAGAATACTTGTGTATAGACATTATTAATAATAGACATTAGTTATAATTATTGAGCTGAAGTATTGAAGTATTACTACACATTTAACTCAGGGAAGTATTTAAAAAACACGTCAATCATAAAGTACATGTACCCGTTACCCATTTAAGAAAAAAGTACTTTTAACTTCATGTACAAATTGGTACTTTAACTTCAAGTACGTTTAACTTAATGTACTTTAACTTTACTGTGGGAGTGAAACAAGAGTACTAACAGTTACAATAGTAGCACTGCAGTATTTATATTTAAGTGAAATGCAGTAAAGATGGAAACACTCAATTCAAGTTTCTTTATTTTGAAATATGAGGTACAAATACTTGAGTAAATGTACTTCCTTTGGTACTACCTGTGGACACAGTATGAGACAGTATCGCTCTGTAACGTCTCTGTAGTCCGTCTCCTCTCGAGCTGATCGCGCCTCATTCATCAGTGTCATATCAATAATTTGTAATTATGAAGTTTGAGGCGGGTCGAGGTAAACGTTGAGATGTCCGTATGAAAGAACTCGGGTCAGGATCAGAAACATTTCCACACTGTAAATAAAAAGTCTAATTAACTAATGAGACTTTAAACCAACCACGACTGATCAGCATGTGGAGAACAGATTGATGAACCGGGATTTAAAATAATTAGTGTTATTAGTAAATGAAAGTAGTTGAAGTTTAGTCGAGAGTGGACTTCCTGTGTACTTGTACTGATAGATGGATATTTAACTACATTGATGTATATTTGATGTTTTCTAACTAATATTTTTGGAGAAAATACTGATGCATCAATAATAGACAATAGATGATAATGTAACACATCAGATATGAGTACTTTTACTACATGAAGCTGATCTACTTACAGTACTTCTGTAGTTTTACTGCATGGAGCTCATCATACTTGTTATCAGAGATGATAAACGCACCCTGTAACGTAGTTTTAAGTCGATCTGTGTGCAGTTGGTTTACTACAAACGCTGCGGTGCTCAGACGGGGTCGGGCGTCTGCCGGCGAGAGAAGCTGAGCCAGATTCTTTTGGGAAAACGGAGCCCGCGTCACGCTGCGACCACCAGTCTCTGAGACTGTCTCAGAGACTGTCCAGGTGGATTCACAGACTAAACTCTGATCATCTACCTGTGTGTGTTCTCACTTTGTTTGTTTCATGCACCAGCTTCTAAATCTGAGTCTGACTCACAAAATATGAGAGAGAGCGAGAGACAGAGAGAACCAACACAGAGAGCGAGCGCCGGCCTCGATAAAGTTATTTCCTGATTGTTTCACAGCGGTTACGTTCAGCAGGTAGAGACACGCCCACAGAAACACACCTCAGCTCCGCCCACCTCCATCACCGGCTGCCAGTTTCCTGTCTGAACATTGATAGTACTACTGAATACTACTGTACTTTCACTGCATTATCCTGATGTACGTGGAGTATTTTTTCCAGCTTACAGTAGATGTGTACTGATACTCAAAGTACTTGAAGGTGGTAATACTTAATAAAAACAACCTGTGACTTCCTGTGTCACATCTCTAACGAGGGAAACTGAAACACGTCGTCAGGAGGATGACATCACTTTACTTTGTTAAACTTCATGAGAAATACATGCAGCTGCCTCAATCATGGGACATCATGAAGGATACACACACCTTCTCTGTGTGAGACATGCTGGATCCAGTCCTAGATGTCAGTTTGTTTGGGACGTGTCCTTCTCTGACCTTCAGTGTAGTTAGCTGTACCTGACCTTGTGCCCACCGAGCTGGAAGCTGAAGAACGTCCTGCCTGCGTTCATTGCACACTTCATAACTCGTTCCAAGAGCCTGTAACTGTTGTAAGCTCTCGTAGTTGTTGCTTCTTGAATGAACTGTGCCGTCATCACTCAGAGTTCAAGGTTCAGTTTATTTATCCATCACGATCACCTGATGAACCACGCCGGTATCAGACACACGTGAAAACAACGTTTGTCAACTGTTTGAGTCAGAAAGGAAAAGCTGCACACGACTTCATCAGGTAACGTGTGTGTGTTTGTTTTGTTTGACAGGGCAGCACAGAGGGGTGGAGTCCAGTCCCACAGCCAGGTGGTGAGTCCTGACACGACGTGACGTGTGATGAAAGTTTGATCCTGTAACTTCTGTTGTAATAATCATAAAGTAAAAACATTTAAATACAAATACTCAAATAAAAACTTTAAAGTTAAACTCTTAAATAAAATCTGTAAATTGTGAAATGTTAATAAAACAATAAAAACATGAAACACAAAATAAACACCACCACCTCAAACTTTTATTATAATTGTTCAATCTTAATCTGTTTAAATCATTCAGTGCAACAAAATCCAACTTTTATAAAACATAAAAATAATTTAGATTTAACAATAATTCAGTTAAATAACTTCAGTAACAATAATTAGTTTTTAATCTGAGTCTGATCAGCTGTGTTCAGAATTATAACTGATGAACTTTAGTAACAAACAGTTTATTATATTAAATCATTTTATTTAAAACATTCAGTGTGTGTGTGTGTGTGTGTGTTTCTGATAATTAATTCAAGTTTTATTAATCTGTATGTTTTCTGTTTGTCTTCAGCGGCACTTTAATGCTTCAGTTGGATGGTTTTCCTACTGGAGACGGTGTTAAGGTAACAGAGTTCATCAGTGATTCTTCATATTTACTGTGTGACAGCAGAGACCAGCAGCTGGTTCTGGTGGTTCTGGTCCACACTGACTGTACGGCAAGCAGTGACACTTCCTGTGACCTTGTTTGACCTGACAGAAAGTATCATTGTCAGCATCACACAGGAAGTCCTTATATGGCTGCATCTCAGGTTGCCATGACAACAACCGGTTACTGTATGATTTCTGTTGAACCGGCTGTTTGAGATCTCTCTCCTGTGTGTGTGTGTGTGTCTGTGTGTGTGTGTGTGTGTGTGTGTGTGTGTGTGTTCAGGCTGATCGATCGGCTGGCAGACTGACTGGATCCATGATGGAATTACAAACGTTACAGGAGGCTCTGAAGGTGGAGATCCAGATCCATCAGGTACTGCTCCGTCAGTCGGGTCCGTTTTAGTCTGAAGAACAAATTCAGTTTATTTCATGAAACACTTCAGCAGAAGATTCAAAGATGAACCAAACAGACAGACTGTCAGAGAGTGACGACAAAAAGTCTTCAAATCTTCATTCGTTCTTCGACTGAAGCCACAGAAAACTTTTGAACGTGACGTTCTTCAAATAACATCGTACATGAAGGTCTGACGCTCGAAGTTAAAAATGACGCATGGACAGGAAACTGTTCTTGGTCACTTCCTTCAGTCACACCTGAACCTGATCAGCTGATCAGTCAGGCGTTAATAGTTTAATTGGATCAATCAATCATGCTGACAACAGAATCGACTTTTAGTTTCTGTAAATGTTCAAATTTCAACCTGATTTAATTTTGTTATTTCAGCATTCTGATTATATTACGTCACATTATATTATATTATATTATAATTTATTATATTTACTTCAGACTTCATTCATTATTAGTCTTCTCTTTGAAACATGAAGCAGTAAAATAAAATGTGTGATGACGAAGAGCTCAGACAGGAATCTGTCCAGAGCTTTTCAAAATAAAGTTGGTGTTTGCATCCTGACTGAGCGCGTGCAGCTTCCTGCCTGTAGTTCCTGTGTGTGTCCAGCAGGTGCTGCTGTGATTTGTAGTTTTCTGACTGTCTTCCTCTTCTTCTGCAGAAACTGGTTGCCCAGATGAAGCAGGACCCTCAGGTGAGCCCATTTACTCTAATTACAGACGTGTTCATTAATGAATCACTGTTATTCATGAACGCCATGGTGAGGTCATCAAAGGATCGTGGATGTTAGCTCATACAGCTGTATGACAGGCTGATACACACACACACGTACAGATGTATAGATATAGACACAGTAGATCTATGTAGATTAATAAGATGTAAAAACTGTTTTTCATTTTCAGAACGCTGATCTGAAGAAGCAGCTTCACGAACTTCAAGCAAAGATCACAGCACTCAGTGAGAAACAGGTGTGTTATTATATACACACACACACACACACACACACACACACACACACACAGTGATGATGAGGCGTTCAGCAGATTTCTGTCTGCAGGAAGTGAAGTAATGAAGGTAAAATGAGTTTAAATTATTTAAAGGTCGGCGTGTTTGTTGATATGTCGCTGTGCTGTGATTGGCCGTCTTTGGACTGAATGATGATGTTTCATGTAGCTGTAGGCCAGATGTGTCGAAGAAGAAACAAAAATGGACTCTTTAACTTCTCTTTGTAGTCATCTAGTGTCTCTTTGTGTCTCTGTGGTTGTTTTGTGCATCTGTGGCTGTTTTGTGTCTTTGTGGTTGTTTTGTGTGTCTGTGGCTGTTTTGTGTCTTTGTGGTTGTTTTGTGTGTCTGTGGCTGTTTTGTGCGTCTGTGGCTGTTTTGTGTCTTTGTGGTTGTTTTGTGTGTCTGTGGCTGTTTTGTGTCTTTGTGGTTGTTTTGTGTGTCTGTGGCTGTTTTGTGCGTCTGTGGCTGTTTTGTGTCTTTGTGGTTGTTTTGTGCGTCTGTGGCTGTTTTGTGTCTTTGTGGTCGTTTTGTGTCTCTGTGGCTGTTTTGTGCGTCTGTGGCTGTTTTGTGTCTTTGTGGTTGTTTTGTGTGTCTGTGGCTGTTTTGTGCGCCTGTGGCTGTTTTGTGTCTTTGTGGTCGTTTTGTGTCTCTGTGGCTGTTTTGGTGCGTCTGTTTTTGTGTCTCTCCTGGTTGTTTTTGTGTCTCTCTGGTTGTTTTGTGTCTCTCTGGTTGTTTTGTGTCTCTCTGGGCTGTTTTGTGTCTCTCTGGCTGTTTTGTGTGTCTGTGGTTGTTTTGTGTCTCTCTGGTTGTTTTGTGTCTCTGTGGTTGTTTTGTGTGTCTGTGGTTGTTTTGTGTCTCTCTGGTTGTTTTGTGTCTCTCTCTCTGGTTGTTTTGTGTGTCCTGTGGTTGTTTTGTGTCTCTCTGGCTGTTTTGTGTGTCTGTGGTTGTTTTGTTGTCTGTGGCTGTTTTGTGTCTCTGGTGTTGTTTGTGGGTGCGTCTGTGGTTGTTTTGTGTGTCTGTGGCTGTTTTATGTCCTCTCTGGTTGTTTTGTGTGTCTGTGGCTGTTTTGTGTGTCTGTGGTTGTTTTGTGTCTTTGAGGTTCTGGGTCTGTGGTTCAGTAATCCATCCAGGTTCCAGTTCAGGTTTCGTGTTCTTCGTCTGTGGTTTTTGAAAGCAGTTGAAGTGTTTGTTTCACAACACGTTTTATTCTTTTGATTTCTGTTTTTTTTTTTTTATCTTTGTTGTGTTTTTATTTTTAACCTCTCTGAGCAGCGAGCTTCCTATTTATTATCTCCTCCCTCCATGTTTCAGTTTGTTTCACATCTTCCAGTAAAACTCTGCAGAATCACAGAGACTGGTTTCAGGATCACAGAGACTGGTTGCAGGATCACAGAGACTGGTTGCAGGATCACAGAGACTGGTTGCAGGATCACAGAGACTGGTTGCAGGATCACAGAGACTGGTTGCAGGATCACAGAGACTGGTTGCAGAATCAGAGAGACTGGTTGCAGGATCACAGAGACTGGTTGCAGAATCACAGAGACTGGTTGCAGAATCAGAGAGACTGGTTGCAGGATCACAGAGACTGGTTGCAGGATCACAGAGACTGGTTGCAGAATCAGACAGTGTTTTAAGGTGTCTAACGGTTGGAGGTTGAGGTTAAAGTGTGCTGAGGACAGTTGAAGCAGATTATCAGTGTGCCGGTGTCTGTTCATCATTGAATGGTAAGAACATGAAGTGTGAAAGCTCTGCAGCAGATTTTAGATTATAAACTCTTTCAAACTTTGAATCTGTCATGACTGAACAAAATCAGGTGACGTGACCATGTGACAGTCCGAGACTTCCTGACCTCTTTTTACCTCAAACCTTTTATTTTGAAGTTCTTCTTCTTCCTGTCCCGTCCACACAGAGACCCTGAAAACAAAAACAAACTCACATCCCAGTTTAACCAGTTTATCCTGCTTACTGTGTGAACTGGAGAGACAGACAGCAGTGGTCAAGCGACATAGATGGTGAATCAGAGAAATAAAAAGTGACGTGAACCTGAACACAAGTCAAACACAAGGCTGTCTGTCCTGCCATGAGCGCTTTAATGGACCGTGATGGAAACATGACGAGACGTGAAGGAGTTCAGCAGGATGTGGAACCTCAAAGCTGTTTGATGGACTACAGAAAGCTCCATCTTAGATGGTTTCCTCGTGCGCTCTGACCGTGTTGTTGCCTGGAGGAGCTTCTCTGTGGACAAGTTTCAACTGGTCAAATACCTGCAGACTGCTGAAGGTTGATCTGCTGTCAGAGAATCTCAGTTTACACTGCACAGCCTCGATACACTGTAAATCTACAGTCTGTTCTGAAGCCTGTGTTGGTGCAGTGTTCAGTCAGGTGTCAGCAGGTGGCGCTGCAGCAGTGATGCTAACTCAGGCATGGGCAAACTGTTCCACAGAGGGCCGCTGTGGCTGCAGGTTTTTGTTCCAACCAACCAAGAGCTCACAGTTTGACCAATCAGCTCTCTGCAGACTGAGATCAGCTGATTAAATGAGTCAAGTCTGCTGTGCTGCTGCTTGGTTGAAAAGAAAACCTGCAGCCACAGCGGCCCTTTGTGGACAGTTTGGACACGCCTGTGCTAACTCCTGTTGATCTGCATTGACCAGTGATCAGGTGAATGGTGTCGCTGTCACTCACAAGAGGAAAGAGAGGAGGTTTACAGGCCTGACCCGGAGCTGGGCAAGCGTTAGCTCTGTAACCAGGCTCAGCAGCTTCTATGGACATGATGGCAGAGGAGCAGAGAGTGAAGAGGACGCTGACGGAGGAAGCTAAGAAGAGAAAAGGAGAGAGTGAGCGAGCAAGAAGCCGCCGGACAAGAGTAAATCTGGGACTGACTTTTAGTGGTTGGTGAGAGCTTGGTGAAATAAAAGGCTGAAAGACAGACGCCGAGCTGGCTGACTGCTGCTGGACTAGTCAGTAAGATTAGCTGCTGCTGTGTGATGCCAGAGAAGAGGCAGAGGGAGCTGCT
>CM024801.1:0-46760 GCA_014281875.1 Nibea albiflora
GAGCCACCAGTAGCTGGGCCAACATCAGCTGGCAGATCCAGAGTGACTAGAACTTGTGGTCGGAGACAGAAGGCAGTGTCGGTTTACCGGGATTGCAGCAAAGGTTAGTCCAAGGCAGGCAGAGTCGGCAACAGGAGATCAATCCGGAGAAAGTGCGGGAGAGTCTAGTGTGAACATATAGAACAATCTGGCAGAGAGTGAGTGAGCAGGGAGAGCTTAAATACTAGCTTGATTGGTGATGGGAACAGGTGAGTCAAGCAGGTGAGGGGAGTAGGTCTGATGAGGAGGGCGTGGGCTGGCAGGTGAGTGGAGAGGGAATGGAAAATTACTGAGAGGCAGGTGAGTAGCATAGTTTTATTCTCTTCACAGAAAATACAACCGTTTTCGTTCATGAAGGAAGCGTTTTTTACAGCTCAGAACATCGTCTTTTATGATAGAAAAATCTGAACATTGGTACCACCCATTTTTATTCTCTCCCTTCAAAAAGTAATAGTAATCAAAATCACGTGTTTCCCCAATATCTAATCTACTTTTTTGGGCCGGGTTTTCCAAACTTGCTAGCATAGCATTTTTTCACATTCACTGATACAACATGTGCTGACCCCCGCCCCTACCACCTTGTTGAACTTTATTTCAACTCTACAGTCACGTGACTTTTAAGGCCTTTCCATATACACTTTAAGTTTCACACCTGTCATGCTTCGCACTTTTTAGAAAGTCTACTACTAGACGATAAAATATTCCATGATTATCTGCTTTTCACACTTGTGGATTCACTCTAATAAAGGTTTATAGTGATGAATCATACGCCCCCTTTTGTTGAAAACGCACGACTCTTGGCTGCGAGATCAAAACCCACCTCGTGGCTCTTGCTGTGTGCTGAAACTCCCCTCTCGAAGTTTGGCTGCAAGTGTATTGCTCACATCCTCACTTCTACCCAATGTGACCATGATGACATGTTTAGCCGCATGTCGTCATTTCACCGCTGGCTGTCGAGTGGTGTCCAGCAAACGATGTGGGCTTCATAGACAATTGGACACCTTTCTGGGGAAAACCTGGTCTGATTAGGAGAGACGGCATCCATCCCACTTTGGATGGAGCAGCTCTCATATCTAGAAATATGGACCAATTTATTAGACGACCAAAACCGTGACAACCCAGAGTTGAGACCAGGAAGCAGAGCTGCAGTCTTACACGCTTCTCTGCGCCTCCATTAGAGCAAGCTGCCCACCCATACTTTAGTATAGAAACTGTGTCTGTCCCCCGTCCACCTATTGTTTAAAGATAAAACAAACAGAAGAGGAGTTCATCAAAAAACTTAATAAAAATTAAATCAACATCTCCACCAGTCCAAATAAGAGCATTAAATGTGGACTCTTGAATATCAGGTCCTTGTCCTCTAAAGCTCTTTTAGTCAATGAATAATATCTGATTATGATATTGATTTATTTTGTCTCACTGAAACCTGGCTGCAGGAGGGTGAATATGTTAGCTTAAATGAATCCACCCCTCCCAGTCATTGTAATACTCATATTCCTCGAAGTAATGGTCGAGGTGGTGGAGTTGGAGCCATATTTGATTCAAGTCTATTAATAATCCTAAACCTAAACTAAATTATAATTCATTTGAAAGTCTTGTTCTTAGCCTCACTCACTCACCGAACATGGAAAATGGTACAGCCAATCCTATTTGTTATAATATATAGAGCTCCTGGCCCTTACTCTGAATTTTTATCTGATTTGCAGAATTTGCATCAGGCTTGATCCTTAAACAGATAATAATCATTGTAGGTGATTTTAATATTCATGTGGACAACCACAATGATAGTCTTAGTACTGCATTTATCTCTTTATTAGATTCAATTGGCTTCTGTCAGAGTGTAAATAAACCGACTCATTGTCTGAACCACCTCTTGATCTCGTTCTCTCATATGGCATTGAACTTGATCATCTAATAGTCTATCCACAGAATCCTCTTCTTTCTGACCATTTTTTAATAACCTTCGAATTCATATTATTGGACTATAAGCCTTTTGTAGAAACTCTTACAGCAGATGTTTATCTGACACTGCTGTTGCCAAATTCAAGGAATTGATTCCTTCAATATTGAATTCAATGCATGTCTCAATGTAGCAGAGGACTTGTCTGCCTCCATTAGCCCCTTACAAATAGATCATCTTGTTGAGAGTACTACAGGGTCATTACAGACAGCGCTTGACTCTATTGCACCTCTGAAAAAGAAGATAATTAAACAGAGGAGGTTAGCACCATGGTATAACCAGCAACTCGTAAATTAAAGCAAGTGGCACGTAACTCTGAACGTAAATGGCGTGCCACTAAACTGGAAGAATCTCGCTTAGTCTGGCAAGATAATCTTAAAACCTACAGAAGGCTCTCCGTAATGCCAGAACAGCCTACTACTCTTCTTTAATAGAGGAAAACAAGAACAACCCCAGTTTCTCTTCAGCACCGTAGCCAGGCTAACAGAGAACCACAGCTCTATTGACCCATCTACTCCTCTGGTCTAACTAGTAATGACTTCATGAGCTTCTTTAATGATAAAATTAGAACTATTAGAGACAAAATACATCATGCCTTTCCTTCGACTGGCACTGATCTGCATTCTGATACAGCAAGTTTGGAATCAGCTGCAAAACCTGATACATATTTGGACTGTTTTTCTCTCCATTGACCTTCATCAAATAACTTCGATAATTTCTTCATCTAGTCGTCAACCTGTCTCCTAGACTCCATCCAACCAGGCTGCTCAAGGATATTTTAACCGTTAGTCACCCTTCTTACTGGATATGATTAATCTGTCTTTTATTATCAGGATATGTACCACAGTCCTTTAAAGTAGCTGTAATTAAACCTCTTCTTAAAAGCCCACTCTAGATCCAGAGGTCTTAGCCAATTATAGACCATATCAAACCTTCCCTTTCTTTCTAAGCTACTTGAGAAAGCTGTAGCTAATCAGCTGTGTGAATTTCTTCATAAGAACAGTTTACTCGAGGATTTTCAGTCAGGATTTAGAGTCCATCATAGCACAGAGACCGCACTAGTCAAAGTCACAAACGATCTCCTAATGGCATCAGACAAAGGACTCATCTCTGTACTTGTCCTGTTAGATCTTAGTGCTGCATTTGACACCATAGACCATCAAATTCTTTTACAGAGATTGGAACATCAGATTGGCATCAAAGGAACCGCCCTGAGCTGGTTTAGGTCATATTTCTTAATCGAACTCAGTTTGTCCATGTCAATGATGAATCCTCCATGCATACCAAGTCTGCCATGGAGTACCCCAAGGTTCAGTACTAGGGCCACTTCTATTCAGTCTATATATGCTTCCTCTAGGGAACATTATTAGGAATCACTCTATTAATTTCCATTGTTATGCTGACGACACCCAATTATATTTATCGATCAAGCCTGATGAAACCAATCATTTAGCCAAACTGCAAGCGTGCCTTAGGGATATAAAAATTGGATGACCTACAATTTTCTGATGTTGAACTCGGATAAAACTGAAGTTCTTATAATTGGACCCAAACCCTCAGAAACTCTTTGTCCGGAGACTTGGCTACCTTAGACGGGATCATCTTGGCCTCCAGCTCCACCGTAAAGAATCTTGGAGTCATTTTTGATCAGGATTTGGCCTTTAATTCCCACATAAAACAAATTTCAAAGACTGCATTCTTCCACTTACGCAACATTACCAAAATCAGACGCATCCTGTCCCAAGCGGATGCAGAAAAACTAGTCCATGCATTTGTTACTTCTAGGCTGGACTACTGTAACTCTTTATTATCAGGCTGCCCCAATAAGTCTCTTAGGACCTTGCAGCTAATTCAGAATGCTGCTGCACGTGTTCTGACAGGAACCAAGATCAGAGATCACATCTCTCCCATTTTGGCTTCCTTGCATTGGCTACCTGTTAAATCTAGAATAGAATTTAAAATTCTTCTCCTTACTTACAAAGCTCTTCATGGCCAGCACCATCATATCTAAAAGAACTTATAGTACCTTACTACCCCTCTAGACCACTGCGCTCTCAGAATGCTGGGTTCCTTGTGGTTCCTATAGTTTCAAAAGTAGACAGGGAGCCAGAGCTTTCGGCTATCAAGCTCCTCTTCTGTGGAACAAACTACCTTTCTGGGTTCGGGAGGCAGACACGGTCACCACCTTCAAGAGTAGACTTAAGACTTTCCTTTTGATAGAGCTTATAGTTAGGGCTGGCTCAGGCCTTCCCTTAGTTATGCTGCCATAGGACTAGACTGCCGGGGTTATCTGGGTTATGCCGTCAGGCATGGTATTGGTTGAAGATGTAGTCACATCTCCCTTTACTGAAAAACCCTCCCTCTCCCTCTCCCTCTCTCTCCTCTCTCTGTCTCTCATCTCTCTCTCCTCCTCCCTCCTCCCTCTCCCTCCTTCCCCTCTCTCCTCCAATCGTCATTATCATCAATGCATGTTACTAACTAAACTTCTTCCCCGAAGTTTCTTCGTGCTTTGTCATCCAGCAGTTCTTATGGATCGTGGCTGCTGCTGTGGTCAGCTGCTGACGTCCACTTGACGTCCCTTTGCTGAAAACCTTCTCTCACTCACCTCTCTCTCTCTCCAATCATCATTATCATCAATGCATGTTACTAACTAACTTCTTCCCCGAAGTTTCTGTGCTTTGTCATCCAGCAGGTTCTCATGGATCGTGACTGCTGCTGTGGTCTGCTGCTGACGTCCACAATATATAGCATTACTGTCATTGCTACATCTCCACTACAGCTTGAGTTGGTTAATGACTTATTGCTGTTGTGCATCTTGTCTATCTCTACCTCATCACAGATTTCCACTGCTACTGTAATTCACTCTAACCATCTATTGTAATTCATTGTAATTGTACAATAGTTTTGTGTTGATTGTTCTGTACATGTGACATCCATTGCACGTCTGTCCATCCTGGAAGAGGGATCCCTCCTCTGTGGCTCTTCCTGAGGTTTCTTCCACATTTTTTTCCCTGTTAAAAGGGTTTTTTTGTGGGCAAGTTGTTTTCCTCACTCGAACCGAGGGTCGAAGGACAGAGGGTGTCACTCCCTGTACAGACTGTAAAGCCCTCTGAGGCAAAAGTGTGTTTTGTGACTTTGGGGCTATACAAATAAAATTGATTTGATTTGATTTGATTCATACCCCTAGTCTACTACCAAAGTGTTAATAGTCCCAATCTAAAACACTACTGAAAAAAAAGATACTATTGTATATTCTTAAAAAAAACATGCAATTATAAGTTTAACAAAAACATGCAATTATATACTTAATATTATGACATAAATGATGAAAGGTTTTTAACCTACATACTAACACAAACTTATGATATGACCTTCAAAGGAGCCTCAGAAGGAGTTGCCTTCAAAGGCCAATGAAGGCTGCGCCCTGGAAGCATGCAGCCCCTGAATTGAGACACAGCATGCTCTACACTTCCTGTGCACATGTGAATAAGGTCCCACAGAGAATTTCCTGTGGGTATTTCCTGGGAACCTGTCACCCCCTGGTTGCTGACTTGGAGGGATGAAACTCCCGGTTCCATGAGTTGACACAACAATATATACAACCATATATATATATATATATATATATATATATATATATATATATATATTGTTGTATTCTTGTATGTATTCTTACAGTATATATATCTTACATTTTATATATATATAATGTAAGAATAACATACAAGTTAAAACTTATAATTTAGTAGTTGCTTTACATGTTGGACCTTGTTGAACCATGTAGAACCTCTGGCTTGATTGTCGCCCATGTTTGAAACAAGAATGAGGTTCACTGAAAGTCCCAATGAGACATCAGAGAATCTCTGTCACACTTTTACCTGGTTTGATGTAAATCAGACTCTGCTGAACCTCCAAACAGGTTAACATTTATTTTTCTTCTTATGTTTTCCAGGAAACTCTGGCTGAAGACTATCGGAAGTCCAAGTTCGAGAATTGACCAAGCTGTCTTCTCCAATGAAAGAGAGATTTCTAAACCGGAGATCAGTGCCTTCTTGACTCGTTATTGAGCATGCTCAGACATGAGCATTTACATCATAAATAATTCCTGCTATCATTAAAAATAGTTTAAACAAACAATAAGTCAACAGCACATGCTGATTATTGATGGCTGAAGAGGTTTATCAGTAAAACCTCAGCAGTGTCAGATTATATATGTGTGTGTGTATATATATATATACATACATATATATATATATATATATATATATATATATATATATATATATATATACATATATATACATATATATACATATACACATATACATATATATACACACACATACATACTAGTCCAAAGTCCAACATGTAGACCACTGATGTCTGAACTTCTGTACAGTCTGAATACATTTTGGATATTATGTTCTCTACCTTACACCAGACTCACACCGGGGACGTTAGCGCCGCGTTACGGCTGCGCCTTGGTTCAGCTCCGTCCTCTGCCCAGCGTCAACTCACACCAGGCGCATACTGCAAGCGTTACTGCAGCATAGCGCCAGCTGTATTCACGCGAGATCACGCGGGACTCCTTACCATACGCGAGTCCCCGCGATGAACTGTGTATAAAAACAACAAACAGCTAACTTTGCTTCTCTGACATGAGAGAGATTATAAAAATGATCTGTTGTGTTATAAATTATTGTATGTTGTTCCACTTCAACATTAGTCTCTCGTTGTTCATGTTGAGACTCTTTGATTGATTGACAGCTGACCTGGTGCCACCGGTCATGACGTAATGTGGACGTGAAGCTGTGAGAGGCAACATGAACTGCATATTGTGTTTTATTTTGAAAGGGGGCGGAAGTGTATTATGCTGATTCTGTGTTGGATTTCCTGTCTGGTGCAATCTGCTCTGTTGAAATTGATGCGGTTTAGCAACGGCTCGCGTCAAAAATAGAAGTGCTACGTAAAGATAGCGCTGCGGAGCAGAGAGACGCTTTCTGGGACGCTGCTGAGATGTTCTGCCGGCGTGCCCGGTGTGAGCGGTCTCATTGATTATAATGGCAGCAATCAGCAACGGCCAATGCGATGCAGCCGTAACCGCGCCGCTGATGTCCCTGGTGTGAGTTAGGCTTTATTGCTCACATTTTGTCTGGGCTCACATTTTGTTAGGCCTGTGTTCGGGTTAGGTAGCTAGGGTTAGGATGATGACCCACACAGTCAGGTTAAGGGGTAAATAACGTAACGATCCCCTGATCATATCTTTGAAAGCTAATATCTTTTGATTGGAACAAGATATCAATATGAAACCACCTTAGGGCTAGTGGGGGGGGGGGGAGTAGGTTAAGGGGGTTGTCTGCTCCTGGTTTGTCATTCCTGCTGCCAGTACTTTTCCAATCACCTGCCTGCCACTCCCACCTCATCACTACAACCACCTTCACCTGTGTTCCCTCATCTGATTTAAACCCACTTCATCCACTCAGTCTTTGCCAGATTGTCTTCAGCAGCAGTCGTCCCTGCCCAGTTAACCTGACCAGCCTTCTGTCCCTGACTCCTCTGCCTGCTTACCCCTTGCCTGTCTCCTGTTTGTTTGGATTTCCTCCCCAGAGGTTTCTGTGGGAGAGTTGGACTATTTGGGCTGGTTCAGTTGGAGATTATTTCCTGAGTACCTGCTGTGGATTTTTGCAGCCCTGTTTGGCCAATAAACTGTTGAACTGTCCTAACCTTGGTCTGTGCTGTTCTTGGGTCCACTCTCACTCCCATTACAGGGGTAAATAAGGCTGGAGATTTACTATACAGCCACACCACTCCGGATAGGTAGAGCTGGGTGTCGTCGGCATAACAGTGGAAATTGATGTTAAATTTACGGAAGATGTTGCCAAGTGGAAGGAGGTAGGTGATAAAGAGAAGGGGCCCCAGGACTGATCCTTGGGGTACGCCAGAGGTAACAGGGGAGGGTTGGGATTTAAAGGACTTGAGCTGTATGAACTGTGTACGACCAGATAGATATGAGTGGAACCAGTCTAAAGGGGTGTCAGTGATGCCAATGGAGGAAAGTCTCTGGAGGAGGATGGGGTGAGAAATGGTGTCAAAGGCTGCACTTAAATCGTGGAGGATGAGGATGGAAAGTAGTCCTAAGTCAGCTGCCATGAGGAGATCGTTGGTAATTTTTATGAGGGTGGTTTCAGTGCTGTGTAGGGGGCGAAATCCGGATTGAAAGTGCTCATAGAGGGAGTTGTGAGAGAGATGAGTGGAGTTGAGAGGCTACAATTTTTTTCTAATATTTTGGAGATGAAGGGAAGGTTGGAAATGGGGCGGAGGTTATTAAAGTCAGAAGGGTCAGATCCAGGTTTCTTAAGTATTGGAGTAACAGCAGCAACTTTGAAGGGTGGAGGAACAGTTCCAGTGCTAGGTGAAGAGTTGATGGCAGAGATGATGGGGAGGAGAGAAGGAAGGCAGGATTTTACAAGGGTTGTGGGTAGGGGATCAAGCTGACAGGTGGAGGACTTTGACTTGGTGATGAGGTCAGATATTTCAGAGGGCTCCGGGAGTTGGAAGGTGGATAGGATCTGGCAAAGGGGGAAGAAATCAGGGGAGGGGAGAGAAGATGGGTTGGACTGGAGACGTTGTTGAATATATATATCATGGGAAGTAATACTCTGGCACTGGAAGTCTGGGAAAGCCAGGCCTAAAAGGAAGAGGGAAGAAGCTGATAGGTAGGATTGAGGCAGGAAAAGGGAGGAGCCAAACACACCTCTGCACCAGCAAGATAACAGGAAGGGGGAGGGGAGAAACAAAGAGCACCAAAAGGGAAAAAGCACAGCACAAAACAGACAGAACCCAAACCATGACACCTAGGCTCCGAATGCACTGGCCATTGATCACCCTGAGGCCCAGAGCAGGGCGGCAGGGATCCTGCAGTCCCTGATCCAGAATAGGACTTCTTACACATTGGGCTCTCACGTTCCGCCCATAAGTGGGCAAAATTATGCATGTATTTATGCTTTTTACGTCACAAATATTTATGCTTTTTAGGCCAATAAATTAGACTCAGAAGATTGGGCTCTCATGTCCCCAGGAGTTAATTTTTTACTTCGTACATATTTCTGTTACTACGTGGATCCTATGTTTTCTATACTCTGCTCTCTTGCAACGTTTCGGAATACATATTGCCCGTCATCAGGCTGTCATGTCTCGTCATAAATGTTAAGTCCTGTCTTGTGTTAGTTAGGGTCAAGTCCACATGTATGTGTAGTCAGGGTCATGTTTCCCCAGTCTCGTCTTGTCTGATGTCATGCACTTCATGTTAAGTCATCACTTGTGTTGTCTTGTTATGCACTTCCTGTTTTATTTTGAAAATACTCTTCCCTCTCGTTTCAGACACCTTTGCTTCCTGCCCTTGTGTGTTTCCCGCCACTGTGATTGCCCTTCCCTTGCCCTGATTGTTTTCACCTGTGCCCTGTTACCTTGTGTCTATATATTGTCTGTTTCCCTTGTCCTGTGCCAGTTCGTCACGTCCCATGTTTTGTGAGCCAGCTCCATGCGAAATCAGGTTTTGTGCTTTTTTCCAGTCACTTTGTTTCAAGCCATGTTTTTGTAGATTTCCTTTGTTACTTTGTGTTATTTTTCCTTAGTCAGGTTTTTTCCTCATTAGAGTGATTTTTCGTTTTCCTCGTAAGAGTGATTTTCATTTGATATTTTGTCAATAAAGTCTTTTCCCTTGAGGACCGTGACTGAGTCGTGCATTTGGGTTCAGCCTCCAGCCCCCCCTTGTCACAGGCTCTGGTCAGAGTATTGTGGACTGCCCTGAGTCTTGAGGCATGCTGACTGTTTTCCCACGTCATGCAAAACAGAGCGGTGGCTTGCTCTACCCCTGTGTAGCGCTCTCGCTCCCGTACGGTCCCGGTGTTTCTGAGTCCATTTAATGTAAAATGGAATTTAATCCAAATTATGGGTGCTTTAGATTTGCCCATTAAATCCATTTCCTGTGTGCTTTAAATCTGGCTTTTTAAATCCCACTTTTTGCACTTTGAGTGATGCTTAGGGTGTGGGGATGGATATATATATATATATTATATATATATATATATATATATATATATATATATATATATATATATGAATAAAAAAATGGGAAAAGCTTGCATATTTTAAAATACAATAAAGTGCAAGGAATCTAAAGTGCTAGTATAGAATAAGGAATATTTTAGAATATATAAAAAATGATCTCATCTACACACAATATACATTAAAAGCACAATAAAATAAACCTTGTGGTAGAGGTGTCTGCAATTATGTATATAAGAGGAGGAGAAAAATCTTATATCAGACTCTCTGTCGGGTATTGAACCAAAGGTTCCTGTACCCAAGACTGTTATCCACTATGCTATTGGGGTCATGGATGCTGATCCCTGTATGGAGGAAATGGGAGAAGGGGGGGGGGGGGGGGAAGTAAATATATAAATAATAAATTACTTGTGTTGTAATTCTTCAGTTGTCATTGAGTCTGGTAGGTATAGGGAGGGTGAGTTAGGGTAGGGGAAAGGGGAGAGAGTGGGAGACCGGGGATGGTGGAGGGGTAAAGGTTAGGATTGGGGTGGGGTGGTGGGGTTAGGGACCAGACCTGTACCGGTTGATGGTGGAGGGTTATGTCTGAGACCTGGGCTGGAGCTCGTGAAGGTGTGAGAGCGAGTGGGAGCGAGGCTGGCCAAGGTACTGTTTTTGGTATGACGGAGAAAAATGTTTTGAGTAGCCTCTGTTACGGAGTGCCTTGAATAGTAGTGATGTTGCATTGTTGAAGTCAAATTGTAAGGAACAGATACGGTGAAATCGATTATTTGCGATTTAATGATACCACTGAAGGTGTGTTGGGATGGTAGCTGTTTTTATGTAGGAGAGAGCGTGTGTGTCTGTAGCTTTGAAGTAAACTTTGGTGTAAAGACGGTGTGAGATGTGGTGGAGGGCTGAAAAAAACGGTTGATATCTAGGAAGTTGATTTGTGTCTGGTCTATGGTGTATTTTACTTTAATTGTTGGGTGGTGATCGTTGAGGGTTTTGATAAATGGTTCAAACTGGGTCAAGGTTGGATTCCAGATTCAAGAGTATCGTCTAGAAAAACGGAGATAGATTAATGGTTTATGGGTACACTTGGCCAGTGCTGCTCGCATCCCACTCGCGCAGTAGATTGTTGGCGTATGACGGTGCGAATCTCTGACGCCATGGCGTCCTGTGTATCTGTAGGTAGTTTGGTTGTTAAATACAAAGTCATTGTAAAGGGTTGGCTGTGTAAATGGTTTATTGTTTGGTGTGGGTGGTTATGAAAATATTCCGTTAATTTAAGACGTCTGTGAGATTGAAGATTGAAGTCTGAGTGTGTTGTGTTTCCTATTGGCAGGTGGGCGATCTCCGGGCCGGCATGGCTCACTGCAGCGGCCCAGAATTGAGTTAAGAGGAGGGTTCAGAGTGGATTTCATGCCGGTGGATTGGCTTTGAAGTGCCCTTTCATCATGTTGTTACCCTCCTCTTTCTGTTCTGGTGGGGGCCCGCTTGAGGAGTCACGCTAGCACTGGAGTCAGCACCACCTGCAGGTGTAGAACAGAGGGGTGAGATGACTTCTGAGATCAGGATGGAGACATTTGAATTACTTGTGTGTGGTGAGTGAAATGGAGTGTAGGTCTGGAGTAGTGTTCAATTGATCCAGAGGTCTGTGAATCTGGGCCTGTGAGTATTTTTCTGTTTGGTGGTGGAGTGAATGTTGTGGAGGTAGAGTGGATTGGGGTGGTGATTTGGTTGCCATGATTGTGTTCTTGGTCCGAGGGATTGGAGACAGTTCTGGTCGTTATTGTTTGTTGGCCTGTTATTTTAAACTCCCTTGAAGGTGTGTGGTGTTGAGGTCTGTGGTCCTGGTGAAGTCTGTTTGGTTTCTGTGGTTGTGGGAGAGGTGAAGTGTGGGTTGGGAGAAGGTTTCTGAACTGATGATGGAAGTTGTGCCTGTAGGGGAGGTTGGGGTCGGGAGATGATTGGTCCAGTGCGGGTCGGAGTCTGAGTCTGAGTCCGGGGGCATTGTAGTTTAGTCGTTTTGTAGATGGGGAGTCTGTGGTGTGGAGAGTGGAGTCTGTTGGGGTCTTGGTGGCTGTGTTGGAGTGGGGAGAGGGGGTGTCCTGGTCTGATGTTGTCTGAGACAGTCTTTCCTGTGTGCTTCAGCCTCCACTTTAAAGTTATTTGGCTTGTTTAATAGGTCCCAGTTCCCGTTTAAAAAAAGTAGTAAAAAAGGATTCGAGTCCCTCCCATGAATGGTTTAAAGAAAGAGGTGGTAAGGGCAGATCCCTTCTCTAGAACCCCATTCCCACTTGCGATGATTAAAATAAATTTTACTTTATTCAAAAAAAGATTTTAAAAACCGGAATAAAACAATAAAAGACTATACAAGAGTAAAAGGTTACTTCACCGTTGAGTAGATCGGAGCTCCTGACGTTTCGCAATGTGTGTAATTGCTTCTTCAGAGGAGGGTTAGGGTTATGGTTGGGTTAGGGTTGGGGTTATGGGTTGTTTTGTTTGTTTTAAAACTTATGTTGCACTGGCCTACCACAATTGCTTAAGAGAACAGAAACCGAAAATTGGATTATGGAGGAAGGGGAGGAAAGGGAGGGAAGAGGGTATAGGGAAGAGGGGGGAGGGGAGGAAGGGGTTTGTCAGGAGTGTAGGGGGTGCATTAAAATTGGTGGCGGTGTGTACCAAGAGGTTAAAATTGATAGCGGTGCCATCAAGGGGGGGAAGGGGCGAGATTAAAATTGATGGTGGTACCATCAAGTGGAAGGTGTGGGGTAAAAATTGATGGCGGTGCCACCAAGGGTGTGTGTGTATATGGAAGTGTATGGGTGGGGGGGGCCCCGGGCAGTAGCCCAGATGGTAATCCCCGAGGCCACGTAGCGTGGTGAGTGGAGGAGCAGGAAGGGACCTTAAGTTTTTAGTAAAAAAAACTATATTTTATATACAATGGCACAGAAATTCAATGGAACACGCTAATTAAAATGATAAATAAGTGTTATAATAAAAGGTGCTAAAAGGCTGGTATATACAGCATACTGTAGGTCAATGTCTTAATGTCTGAAGAAAAAAAGAAAAAAAAGAACCAGTCCTGAATTTTGCGGTTGGGTCTGGCCAGGTGATAGGTGGGATGGTATGAAGTGGTGATCTTGTTCAGAGTGGAGGTGAGAGGGATGGGCGGAGAGGTGGCAGTGGGTGGGTTCTGCTGTTCTTCAGTGAGTGAAGAATGGTGTCCGGGTTGCAGGGTGGTGGGGATGGTACAAAAATCCTGGTTGAGGGAGGGGGAATCCTGTGGGGCAGGAGAAATTGCTGACAGAGTGTCGTTGTAGGGCCTGGGAAGGGGGGACATAGGGGGTGAAGAGGCTAAGACTTCCTCCTGTGTGGGAGAGGGAGGAAAGGAGGAAGGGGCAGTGGGAGGAAAAAATTGGTCTGGAATTATGGGTGAGCTGGCGCTGAGGGGGCATAGGCTGTGCAGCGTGTGCTCCCGAGGCGGTAGCCTGTGTTTAGAAGGTTCAGAGCGGGTTCTGTATGGTCTAGGGGTGGAGACCTTTCTGGAACCTGTCATCATGGATATGGGCCTGGTTGGTGGATTTTAGTTGCTCAAGCCATTGTCCCCCTCAGCACCTTTGTCTATGGTTGGGGAGAGAGAGAGAATAGTGTCAGAAATATGAACAGAGACATTGGAATATGTGTTAACAGAATTAATGCTGAGTTGAGATTCTGGTGGTGTCCTGGAGTTGATGGGCTCTATGGTGGATCTGAGCTTGTTTTTCGACTGTGGGTGTGCGGCGGCTGATTGGATGTGGGGTTTTTTTCCGGGTAGGATAAGGAATGGGGGAGACAGGGAGATCCTGTGTGGAGGTTTCTGGTTTATCCTTGGTAGGCAGCTTCCCCCAGGTGACTCTTCTGGGTTTGGATGAAATGGGAGTAGTAGATTTCTGTGGTGGCTGTACCAGGTCGGTGGATGTGTGTTGGTCTTGTCTGTGAACCTGTTGTTCCTTTATAGAAGGAGGTTTTGTCAGGGTTGTGAGGGGTCTAATGGGTCCTGTATGTGTGGGATTAGTCTGGGTGGAAGAAGTGGATGTTTTATATGTGGGCTGTAGTGGAAGTGAGGCAGTCTGAGGCTTGGCTTGGTCCTGTTTGGGCGTTGGTTCTTTTTCTGTCTGTTGTTGGGGGTGGATGGGTGGAGACTGTAGTTTTATTTATTCCGAGATTGATGTCCATTTACCTAGATACAGATGTAGTTTGTGAGGAGCTGAGGCACGAGGTAGAGTGGGGTAGGTGTCTTCTGAGTCTTTCATTATTGTAGGTAGTTTGGTCTTGGTTATGGTGATATCCTGGGTGGGGTTCCGGGTTGGTTGAAGTTGAAGGCGGTTGGAGTATTTCTTTTGCTGTTGAAAGGGGGTGTGTTCTGTGACCCGGTGCCCGTTGCGCTTCTGGGCCCAGCTGGTGGCTATCTGAAAGGCTAGTGGGTTATAGGGATGTATGTCTATGCTGGCTATTGTGGTGGTGTAATGTTGTTGCAAAGATGGTGATAGTGTTATGCATCCATTGTGTAGTGTTGTTGTGTATCCTGGTGCGTGTTTCTATTGTAGGGTTATAAAAAAAAAAACTCCTGAGGACTCAGCTCCTCGAAGTACCTTCTCTCCTAGCACTACTTGACAAATATACTACTTAAAGTATTGTCACTAGCACTTATTGCTGCACTAATGCCTTCACACTATTGCACTATACCTTGATTGTTGCCTTTTTCTGCAAGTCGCTTTGGATAAAAGTGTCTGCTAAATGACTAAACGTAAATATAAATAAATCCGTGGAGACCATTTTTGAAGGTAGCCCAGTAGCCATATAGAGGCAAAAACGGAGCGCATGGCTTGCTGCCTGCCTCGCATTCTCCTTGTCTTTTCTTCCTGTCCGTGAACCCAGTCGATACTTCCTGAAGTCATCAATGAGCCTCTCTGATATGAAACATACAGGAAATGTTTGTGGAATAGTTTACCAAATAAAAAGAAACATCTATTCTATTACACAGCAATGTGGAAGCCATAGATTAGGATCTGAAATCTATGGCTTCCATGTTGCTATGTAAATAGATGTAAATATGAAAACTGTAGATGAGAAAAAGGAAACAGGAAATGAAAACTCACGATATAAATGGTCTGACTTCTCCAACTTTCTCACATGTTCATATTTTTGGGCTGAGGCAGTAAGTTTTGATGGTATGCCTCTGGGTGTCGAGGGTTGGGCTCTCATAAGTCTGTTTACCATCTGTTCGAGCTGCTGCAATCTGGCTGCAAACATTTTCACAGTTGCAGTTGCAGTTGACTTGATTTGGAAGTGGACTCTCGTGTGTTACAAGAGTCATCTCGATTCTGTGTAACAGGGTAGGAAGGCAGAGGATGGCTACGAACAAGCTCACTGGAGGGGGATGTCTGGCCACCGGAGGAGGATTTGGGACACCAGGGGAGGATGTGCTGACACTGGAGCAGGGTGGTCTGTCCAGCAGAGCAGGTCTGGCCACTGGAGGAGGATGTCTGGACCTCGGAGAATGTTCTGTTGACACCAGAGGAGGATGTGGGGACACCGGGGAGGATGTGTTGACACATGTCTGTCCCAGCGGAAGAGGTTTTCTGGCCACCGGGGGCTGAGATTGGTTGTTGGGGAGTGGATATAAAACAGGAAGACCAATTTCAGGTTGACAATCCTGACCCTGGACTCATGGCCAGGTAGAGTAGCGGCTCTTCATTGTGGGGTATATAGTCCAGAGTGGGCATTCTGTCATATAATTTGTCTGTAATAAATTGGACACTCTGTCACATCCAAATTGGTACTGTATACTATACATTCAATCTATCACAAACACATTAATACATCATAGTGTAAAATTACCAGAGGTAGGATCGCCCAAACATGATAACATTGGTATTTCAGGATCAGTACGGCGGAGAGCAACAAACTGCTTTTTAATGCGCTGTCTCTTGGCATCCTTTAGCAGTGACTCTCTTTCCTATTAATATAAAGTGACAGATTTTGAAACCAAAAACATTTTTATTATGACTAAACATTACATTTGCAAGACTGATTGTGCATTTGCACTTACCTCCACGGGTTAGGTGAAGGAAATCTATCTCAATGACTCCCCCCTTGTGGTCCGACGACGCACGCGGTTTGGTGTGGGGAGTCAAGGGCAAGGCACTGGCCGGCGCATGTCACTCGGGCGACCACCCCTCGCTGTGCACGACCGGTGTTGGGTGGGGGGAAGGGCAAAGGGTTAGCCCGTCCCCCACGACGAGGGCCGGGAAATGCACGGGCCCCCCCTCCGGCTTCCCTCCCTCCCCGGTCCCATGATGACCAAGCCTGGCCATGTTGTTGGGGTCGAAGGTCATAGGTTCTGTCGCGGGGGCGACCCCTCCTCCCGCGACGAACCAGCTGCCACCCATCCTCCTGGTCAAAGGCCATGATAGCCAAGGAGTGATGGGTGTGTGTTTTAAAGTTTTATATATAAATGAATGAAATAAATAAATTAAATTATTTTTTAAAGTGTTGTATATATAAATGCAAAGAATGAATTAAATTTTTAAATTATTTTTGTAAAAAAAATGAAAAAACTAAAAAAATAACTCAAATATCTTCTCTATTAAAGAGGTACTGTAAAAGAATTAAAAACAACTCAAATATCTTCTCTCTAAAGAGGTATTATATTAAAAAACCAAAATATCTTCTCTACCAAAGAGGCTCTGTAATGGAATTGAAAAAAACTCAAATATCTTCTCTTTAAGAGGTATTATATCCAAAAATCAACTCAAAATTGTGCCCAATCGCGACGTTTCGATCAATATGGATCTTCTTCAGGCTGGGCAACAATGAAAAAACAAAATGAGCTAGTCAGCACGTACTGCTGCTGCTCCTGTCGAGCTCCAAAGTGAAATGCCTTCTTAAGGTTTAGGCAAATAAAAGAAATAATGGTTAAATACAAAATGAGCTAGTCAACAAGTAATGCTGCTGCTCCTGTCGAGTTCCAAAGTGAAATGCCTTCCCTTCTTCTTCTTATTAAGGTTTAGGCAAACTAAAAAAGGTTTAGGCAAACTGAAAAAGGTTTAGGCAAACTAATAAAAGTTTTAGGTTAAGAAATTATAAAGGGTTAGGTTTAGGCAATTAAAAGAATAATGGTTAGGTTTAGAAGATATAAAAGGGTTAGGTTTAGGCAATAAGAAGAAAAATGGTTAGGGTTAGGTGAAGGAAAAAAGTCTGACCGGAGGGTTAGGGTTAGGGTTAGGGTTAGGGTTAGGGGTGGGTTAGGGTTGGGGTTTGAGGGTTTCAGATTTGAATTAATTGGCACGGGCCTACTGGAGTTTGCGTGGAAAGAACATAGGAGGAGAAAGATTGAAATATGAGGAGGATGGGAGGAGGAGAAAAAGGGAAAACGGGAAGGTGTTGGGGAAGAGAAGGAGGGAATTATGTTTTTTGAAGGGGGGGAGGGGATTTCCAGAGTGTAGGAGGTGCATTAAAATTTGGTGGCAGTGCCACCAAAAAGGGGGGGAGAAAGTTAAAATTGATGGCGGTGCCATCAAGTGGGGGATGTCTTTAAAATTGGTGGCGGTGCCACCAAGGGTGTGTATGTAGAGAATGGGGAGGGGGGAAGAGTGGGGAGGGGGGGGGGGGGGGGGGGGGGGGGGGGGGGGGGGAAAGAAAAACAGAAGTGAAGAACTAATGTATAAGGACCAATTTGTGTTTATGGCAATTGGGGTTCTTGTGTCCCCGCCGGGAATCGAACCCCACCGTCCAGATGACAACCCAATTAGTAATGCCTCATGACCCACGAGCGTGGTGGATGGGTGAGCCTATGGGGGGACCTAGGAGCTGGGGAAGCAATTATAAATAAAAGACTAATCAAAAAAAATTGGATACTGACATGAGAATTGTCAAAAGTGTAAATATAGGAGTGTAGACATAGATCAAATGAAATTCCAGTTTTTTGGTCTGTGTGATATGGTGGGGGTTTGAACCATGGGTTCTTCTGTTTTGAAGTCCCAAGAGTTAACCTCTAGACTATTTGTATTGTGGTAATTTTTAAAGAGGAGAGTCTTATTTAACTAAGAGAAAAAAAAATTAAAAAATAAAAAAAATTAATAAAAAAAATATTAAAATAAAATTAAAAGAAAAAAAAAATTAAATAGATAAATAAAATTAAATAAATAAATTAATTAATTAAAGAAAAACGGGTTAACTTTGGAGGGGAGAGGGAAAGCAATTGTTATTTGTGTTGTTTTTTTAGAGATTTATGTTAGGTCTATATAGGGTGGTTAAACTTAAATAGGAGAAGTGGGTTGGAAGTTTTGGTTTAAGGACAGGAGTGGTGGAGGTTAGGAGAGGGGGAGTTTTAGGATTGGGGAAGGGAGGGTAAGAGGTGGTTAGGGTCAGGGAAAGGGGAGGGAACCGGATAAGACCTGGGGTTCGGGTAGGGGAAGGTGGGGAAGGGGGTTGGTTTAGGGAAGAGGGGTGGGGAATGGTTAGGGTTAGGAAGGGAGGAAAGGGTTGGACCAAGAGGAAGGGGAGGGGGAGGGAGGTTTTGTGTAGGATATAGTTGGGATCAGGAAGAGGGATGCAGACTTAGGTTCAGGTAAGGAGAGGTGGGTTGGGCTTAGGTCTGGGAAGAGGGGTGTGGGGTGGTTAGGGTAAGGAAAAAAGCAGGGGGTTGGATAGAGAAAAAAAAAAAAAAAAAAAAAAAGGGGGGGGAAAAGGGGGTAGGAGGTGATAAAAATCAGGAAGAGGGATGCAGACTTAGGTTCAGGTGGGGAGAGGTGGTGATAGTCAGGTTTAGGAAAGGAATAGGAGGTTGGGTCAGGGGGAGTAGGAGATGGTTAGGTGCAGGGAGAGAGGGGAGGGTACAGACCTGGATTCAGGTAGGGGGAAGTGGGTAGGGTTTAAGTTGGGGAGAAGGGGAAAATAGGGAGTGGTTGAGGTTAGAAACAAAAAAAAAAAAAAAAAAAAAAAAAAAAAAAAAAAAAAAAAAAAAAAGGGGGGAAGGGTTCAGGGTATGGGAGGAGGGGAGGGGTTTGGATTCGACAGTGGTAGTGTAGGTTTAGGGTGTGTGTATGTATGTGCTGGTTGAATTGGATATTATTTACCTCAAGTTGTTCCAGCCAGTTATGGAAAATTAATTTTGTCTGTGTTGGGGGGTCCAGTGTAGGTTATCCTTTTCTGTAATAAAGGTATCATGGGGTATTTCGAAGAGGATGGGAAAAGTGGTGGTCATGATGTTATTGATCAGTGTGAGATTCTTTTTTGGGTGGGGGTGAGGTTGGGAGAGAAGTTGATGATTGGGAAGTAGATGACCGCGTTTGGGAATTTGTGTTGGGCCTGTCGAAAAAGAGATTTAATTGTTTAGTTGTAGTCTTGTTGTGGGTCCTGGTCCATGTTATTTAAACCTACGGAGAAAGATGACGGATTTGATGTGTGGGTTGATTATTGTTTTTTCAAGGACTTTGAGGAAGTGATAGGAGTTTGCACCAGGGTAACTTTCTAGTTGGACTCGGTGGTAGTTGTGTTCTGGGATTGTGGCTTATGTTTTGAATCACCTAGAATCACTATTGGTTTGCAGACTCTGAAAAACCAATCTTGTATTTTACGGGTGGGGCGTGCAATGTGATAATTTGGTTTGAACAGGATAGGAATGGAGGTGTTGATGGGTTGAGGTTAGACTGGGGTTGGTTGGTTCTTCGGTTTCTTGTGTAGGAGGGTCAGTGGAGATGTTAGTTTGAAATGTATTAGATTTAAGTGATGGGCTCTGAGATGGAGATGTCCAGGAGGTGTGTTTGAGGGTTTCTTGGAAGATTGTTGGGGTGAGAGGAGGGGTGCATGGTAATTGGAAAGGTCTTGTGGGGGTTACATGGTATTAGAAAGGTGAGAGGGAGAAAGGGGTGGGGGGGAGGGATGGGGGAGGATTATGGGACTATTGAGGGTGTGATGGTTCTGGGGGATGCCGGTGAGTGGGTGTATTATGTTCCGGTTTGTTGAGAGAGGGGCTCAGAGTGGGTTTTGTTGAGGTTGTGTTTAACCTTGGAGGCCCCTTTCATCATATTTGCCCTCTCTCGTGTTGCGGGGATTTTTTTGAAGATTTGGGATTGTTTTAACCTGGTTCTTGAAGGTGGTCTCGGCAGTTTCTGTCTGGGAGGAACAAGGAGAAATGGTATCAGTAGTGTAGACTGAAACATTTGAGTGGTTGCTGAGGGAGATGGTTTGTAGTGTGTAGTTTTGAAGTGGTTGTGTAGGAAGGTGGTGAATCTGTGCTGAGATTGTTTTGGAAGGTTTGGGATGGTTTTGTCCTGGGGGGGTAGGGGGAAGGATAGGGGAAATGGGGGCATGAGTGGTGGTTGGTAAAGGTCCCCAGGTCACTTTGCGGGTTTTAGCTGGGAGTGGGAGTGGAGTGGAGGTTGTGGGGTTTTGAGATATATTGTCCAGGTCTATGAGGGCTGGTTGTTTGCTGGATTCATGGAGGATTGGTGAGGTTCTAATTGGTTTGGTGATAGGGAAGTGGTTTTTATAGATGGGGTATGATGAAGGAAAGGAAGCGGACTGTGGTTTATTGGGGTTGGTTTGGGGTGTTGTTTGTGTTGCTGTAGAATTTCTGGGAGGTTGATTAGGTGTAGAAGAGTGATGTTTTATTTCTTCGGTACATAGTGGTACGGGGACCTAGGTAGAGTGAAAGTGCTTTGGGGGGCGGCAGGTTTGGGGGAGCGGGGGGAATATTTCCTCTGGGATGGTTGGTAGGGGTTGTAGATTGTGTGTTGGGTTGTGGACTGGGTTGTGGAATTGTGGTTGTGGGTTTTGTGCTAATGTTTTTATTGTTGTTAGGTTTCCTGGGTTAGTCTGTCCCCGTACCTCTTCCGGGCCCAGCCAGTAGCTATTTGCAGGGCTATGGGGTTGAATGTTGGAGGAGAAATGTCCGCTATAAACCGTTGTATAATGTTGTTGTAAAATGGAGATAGTATTTTTTCATCCATTTATCGTATTTTGATGTATTTTATTTTTGTTTCTATGTTGGTGTAGAGGGTTTGATGAATCTGTTAGTTTATGTACCTGACGTGACATTCCAGGTGGAATGTGCAGTGGTGGCAGCTTTTTCCATAATGTATTTATGAGTGATGGCTTGTATTAATTTGAAATATTGTTTGCTGTGTTCCTGGTTTCTTTGGATCTGGAGGTTGAGTGGGAACAGATGTGTAGGTGTGATGTGGGTGAGTGGTTGTGAGGGTCTATTGGGGAGTGACATGAGTGCTGTGGTCTATTATTTCTAAAGTAGATGTCTGGGTGGGTGTAGGTGTATGTCTGTGTGTGTGTGTGTGGGTGGGAGAGCCATTTTGTCTACTGCTACCAAATGAGGCCCTGCTGTGAAAAAGAGGATACATAGGTTGTGGAGGGCTCTTACCTTTGAAGCTTTGTAAGGGGGTCCCCTGCCGGGGGATCGAACCCGGGTCCTCAGCGTTCGAGTGCGCCACTTAGCCGTTGTGCCAGCAGAGAAGTTGGCTTCTAAGGCTGGTTCTTGGGATTAGGTGGTTCACAGCAGTCTCGTTGAAATGACAATTGTTAAGATTTAAAAAGAGAGAGAGAGGCTCAAAGGAGCCGGTTAGAGAGTTCGTAGTAAGGGAGCCTATTGCCCTAGTTAGGCTGTTGGAGCCCTCCACATTATTTAAAAGAACAAATTTTATTCAATTTAGAAATTTAAAAGAAAAAAAAGGGGGGGAAAAAAAAGGGGGAAAATGTGCAAGTAGCAGTTGTGTTTATAAACTTTAATAAAACAATAAAAAATTAAAAAATTAAGAGAGAGGATAAAAGGTCAAAGAGAGTGCAAAATAAAAACTTTAGTAAGATAGTAAAAAATTAAGACAAAGGATAAAAGTCAAAGAGAGTGCAAAGGCTTACATATTGGCAGCAGTTGTTTCCCGACGTTTCGCAAAATTGTGTTGCTTCTTCAGGGGATTTTTTAGTAATGGCTCTTGGTGTGTTTTTGTCATGTTTAAGAGGGGAGAGTAAATGCCCTTCCTGTATGGTGTGTGTGTGGTGTCATGTATGGATTGGATGGGGGGGTCTGAGGGTGTGGTTATTTTGGAGGGAAAGGATGTGTTGGGTTTTTGATTGGGTGGTTGGGAGCGTGGTTTTGGAGGGAAATGGTCCTATTGGTGTATGTGTGGGGGTATCAGTTAGAAAGAATAATAAAGATATGTTTTGTTTTGGGGGGAGAGAGAACAAATAGCTTGTAATAGCTCATCTGGCTAGGCCCAGGGCCCAGGCACGGGGCGACTGGGTCGAGACCCATGTGCGGCAGCTCTTTGTTTGGGAAAAAAAAAAAAAAAAAAAAAAAAAAAAAAAAAGGGAGAAATAAAGTGGCTAACCAAGCTAAATGTCCTGTGTCCGTCCAATTTGTTCTAAGAAAAGTTTTGTACTTGGGTTCATCTGTATTATGTTTCGACCTCTATAGCAAGTGTTAGGGGTTTTGGGTGTCAGATTTTTAAAGGGGGATTGAAGGTTCTGTGTGGCTCAGCTGGTAGAGTCCAGGACCTCAGAGCGGACGGCGGGGGTTCAAGACCCGGCGATGGCAGAAAGGCAACAACCATGAGGAACGCGTGTTCTTTTTTGTGTTTTGTAAGGTGGACGAAGCGCAAAACTCAGTGGCACTGGCTCGGTTAGGGTTGGGTTAGGTTGGGGTTTGAGGGTTTCAGATTTGAATTATTTGGCACGGGCCTACTAGAGTTTGCGTAGAAAAACATAGGAGGAGAAAGATTGAAATATGAGGAGGATGGGAGGAGGAGAAAAAGGGAAAACGGGAAGGTGTTGGGGAAGAGAAGGAGGGAATTATGTTTTTGAAGGGGGGGAGGGGATTTCCAGAGTGTAGGAGGTGCATTAAAATTTGGTGGCAATGCCACCAAAAGGGGGGGGAGAAAGTTTAAATTGATGGCGGTGCCATCAAGTGGGGGGATGTCTTTAAAATTGGTGGCGGTGCCACCAAGTGTGTGTATGTAGAGAATGGGGAGGGGGGAAAGTGGGGTGGGGGGGGGGGGGGGGGGGGGGGAAAGAAAAAGAAGTGAAAGAACTAATGTATAAGGACCAAATTTGTGTTTTTGGCAATTGGTGGGTCTTGTGTCCCCGCCGGGAATCGAACCCCCACCGTCCAGATGACAACCCAATTAGTAAGCCTCATGCCCACGAGCGTGGGGATGGGTGAGCCTATGGGGGGACCTAGGAGCTGGGGAAGCAATTATGAATAAAAGACTAATCAAAAAAAATTGGATACTGACATGAGAATTGTCAAAAGTGTAAATATAGGTTGTAAACATAAGATCAAATGAAATTCCAGTTTTTTGGTCTGTGTGATATGGTGGGGGGTTTGAACCATGGGTCTTCTGTTTTGAAGTCCCAAGAGTTAACCTCTAGACTATTTGTATTGTGGTGTTTTTAAAAAAAGGGGAGAGTCTTATTTAACTAAGAGGAAAAAAAATTAAATAAATAATAAAATAAAATTAAATAAATAAATTAATTAATTAAAGAAACGGGTTAACTTTGGAGGGGAGAGGGGAAAAGCAATTGTTATTTTGTGTTGTTTTTTTAGAGATTTATGTTAGGTCTATATAGGGTGGTTAAACTTAAAATAAGGAGAAGTGGGTTGGAAGTTTGGTTTAAGGAAAGGAGTGGTGGAGGTTAGGAGAGGGGGAGTTTTAGGATTGGGAAGGGAGGGTAAGAGGTGGTTTAGGGTCAGGGAAAGGGGAGGGAACCGGATAAGACCTGGGTTCGGGTAGGGGAAGGTGGGAAGGGGGTTGGGTTTTAGGGAAGAGGGGTGGGGAATGGTTAGGGTTAGGAAGGGAGGAAAGGGTTGGACCAAGAGGGAAGGGGAGGGGGAGGGAGGTTTTGTGTAGGATATAGTTGGGATCAGGAAGAGGGATGCAGACTTAGGTTTCAGGTAAGGAGAGGTGGGTTGGGCTTAGGTCTGGGAAGAGGGGTGTGGAATGGTTAGGGTAAGGAAAAAAGCAGGGGGTTGGATAGAGAAAAAAGGGGGGGGGGGTAGGGGGGGGGAGGGTGGGAAAGGGGGTAGGAGGTGATAAAATCAGGAAGAGGATGCAGACTTAGGTTCAGGTGGGGAGAGGTGGTGATAGTCAGGTTTAGGAAAAGGAATAGGAGGTTGGGTCAGGGGGAGTAGGAGATGGTTTAGGTGCAGGGAGAGAGAGGGGGGGGGTACAGACCTGGATTCAGGTAGGGGGAAGTGGGTAGGGTTTAAGTTGGGGAGAAGGGGAAAATAGCAAGTGTTAGGGTTTTGGGTGTCAGATTTTTAAAGGGGGATTGAAGGTCTGTGTGGCAAGAGAAAACAGAAGTGAAGAACTAATGTATAAGGACCAAATTTGTGTTTTTGGCAATTGGTGGGTCTTGTGTCCCCGCCGGGAATCGAACCCCCACCGTCCAGATGACAACCCAATTAGTAAGCCTCATGCCCACGAGCGTGGGTGGATGGGTGAGCCTATGGGGGACCTAGGAGCTGGGGAAGCAATTATGAATAAAAGACTAATCAAAAAAATTGGATACTGACATGAGAATTGTCAAAAGTGTAAATATAGGTTGTAAACATAAGATCAAATGAAATTCCAGTTTTTTTGGTCTGTGTGATATGGTGGGGGTTTGAACCATGGGTCTTCTGTTTTGAAAGTCCCAAGAGTTAACCTCTAGACTATTTGTATTGTGGTGTTTTTTAAAAAAAAGGGGAGAGTCTTATTTAACTAAGAGGAAAAAAAATTAAATAAATAAATAAAATAAAATTAAATAATAAATTAATTAATTAAAGAAACGGGTTAACTTTGGAGGGGAGAGGGAAAAGCAATTGTTATTTTGTGTTGTTTTTTTAGAGATTTATGTTAGGTCTATATAGGGTGGTTAAACTTAAAATAAGGAGAAGTGGGTTGGAATGTTGGTTTAAGGAAAGGAGTGGTGGAGGTTAGGAGAGGGGGAGTTTTAGGATTGGGAAGGGAGGGTAAGAGGTGGTTAGGGTCAGGGAAAGGGGAGGGAACCGGATAAGACCTGGGTTCGGGTAGGGGAAGGTGGGAAGGGGGTTGGGTTTAGGGAAGAGGGGTGGGGAATGGTTAGGGTTAGGAAGGGAGGAAAGGGTTGGACCAAGAGGAAAGGGAGGGGGAGGGAGGTTTTGTGTAGGATATAGTTGGGATCAGGAAGAGGGATGCAGACTTAGGTTCAGGTAAGGAGAGGTGGGTTGGGCTTAGGTCTGGGAAGAGGGGTGTGGAATGGTTAGGGTAAGGAAAAAAGCAGGGGGTTGGATAGAGAAAAAAAGGGGGGGGGGGGGAGGGGGGGGGGAAGGGGGGGTAGGAGGTGATAAAAATCAGGAAGAGGGATGCAGACTTAGGTTCAGGTGGGGAGAGGTGGTGATAGTCAGGTTTAGGAAAGGAATAGGAGGTTGGGTCAGGGGGAGTAGGAGATGGTTAGGTGCAGGGAGAGAGAGGGGGGGGTACAGACCTGGATTCAGGTAGGGGGAAGTGGGTAGGGTTTAAGTTGGGGAGAAGGGGAAAATAGGGAGTGGTTGAGGTTAGAAAAAAAAAAAAAAAAAAAAAAAAAAAAAAAAAAAAAAAAAAAAAAAAAAAAAAAAAAAAAAGGGGGAAGGGTTCAGGTTGGGAGGAGGGAGGGGGTTGGATTCGACAGTGGTAGTGTAGGTTTAGGGGTGTGTGTATGTATGTGCTGGGTTGAATTGGATATTATTTTACCTCAAGTTGTTCCAGCCAGTTATGGAAAATTAATTTTGCTGTGTTGGGGGTCCAGTGTAGATTATCCTTTTCTGTAATAAAGGTATCATGGGGTATTTCGAAGAGGATGGGAAAAGTGGTGGTCATGATGTTATTGATCAGTGTGAGATTCCTTTTTTGGGTGGGGGTGAGGTTGGGAGAGAAGTTAATGATAGGGAAGTAAATGACCGCGTTTGGGAATTTGTGTTTGGCCTGTCGAAAAGAGATTTTAATTGTTTAGTTGTAGTCTGTTGTGGGTCCTGGTCCATGTTATTTAAACCTACGGAGAAGATGACGATTTTGATGTGTGGGTTGATTATTGTTTTTTCAAGGACTTTGAGGAAGTGATAGGAGTTTGCACAGGGTAACTTTCTAGTTGGACTCGGTGGTAGTTGTGTTCTGGGATTTTGCTTATGTTTGAATCACCTAGAATCACTATTGGTTTGCAGACTCTGAAAAACCAATCTTGTATTTTACGGGTGGGGCGTGCAATGTGATAGTTTGGTTTGAACAGGATAGGAATGGAGGTGTTGATGGTTGAGGTTAGACTGGGGTTGGTTGGTTCTTCGGTTTCTTGTGTAGGAGGGTCAGTGGAGATGTTAGTTGAAATGCAATTAGATTTAAGTGATGGGTCTGAGATGGAGAGGTCCAGGAGGTGTGTTTGAGGGTTCTTGGAAGATTGTTGGGGTGAGAGGGGGGGTGCATAGTAATTGGAAAGGTCTTGTGGGGTTAAATTGGTATTAGAAAGGTGAGAGGGAGAAAGGGGTGGGGGGGAGGATGGGGGAGGATTATGGACTATTGAAGGTGTGGTGGTTTCTGGGGGGTGCCGGTGAGTGGGTGTATTATGTTCCGGTTTGTTGAGAGAGGGCTCAGAGTGGGTTTTGTTGAGGTTGTGTTTAACCTTGGAGGCCCCTTTCATCATATTTGCCCTCTCTCTTGTTTGCGGGGATTTTATTGAAGATTTGGGTTGTTTAACCTGGTTCTTGAAGGTGGTCTCGGCAGTTTCTGTCTGGGAGGAACAAGGAGAAATGGTATCAGTAGTGTAGACCGAAACATTTGAGTGGTTGCTGAGGGAGATGGTTTGTAATGTGTAGTTTTGAAGTGGTTGTGTAGGAAGGTGGTGAATCTGTGCTGAGATTGTTTTGGAAGGTTTGGGATGGTTTTGGCCTGGGGGGGTAGGGGGAAGGATAGGGGAAATGGGGGCATGAGTGGTGGTTGGTAAAGGTCCCCAGGTCACTTTGCGGGTTTTAGCTGGGAGTGGGAGTGGAGTGGAGGTTGTGGGGTTTTGAGATAAATTGTCCAGGTCTATGAGGGCTGGTTGTTTGCTGGATTCATGGAGGATTGGTGAGGTTCGAATTGGTTTGGTGATAGGGAAAGTGGTTTTATAGATGGGGTATGATGAAGGAAAGGAAGCGGACTGTGGTTTATTGGGGTTGGTTTGGGGTGTTGTTTGTGTTGCTGTAGAATTTCTGGGAGGTTGGTTAGGTGTAGAAGAGTGATGTTTTATTTCTTCGGTAATAGTGGTACGGGGACCTAGGTAGAGTGAAAGTGCTTTGGGGGCGGCAGGTTTGGGGAGCGGGGGAAATATTTCCTCTGGGATGGTTGGTAGGGTTGTAGATTGTGTGTGGTTGTGGACTGGTTGTGGAATTGTGGTTGTGGGTTTTTGTGCTAATGTTTTTATTGTTGTTAAGGTTTCCTGGGTTAGTCTGTCCCCGTACCTCTTCCGGGCCCAGCCAGTAGCTATTTGCAGGGCTATGGGGTTGAATGTTGGAGGAGAAATGTCCGCTATAACCGTTGTATAATGTTGTTGTAAAATGGAGATAGTATTTTTCATCCAATTTATCGTATTTTGATGTATTTTATTTTTTGTTTCTATGTTTGGTGTAGAGGGTTTGATGAAATCTGTTAGTTTATGTACCTGACGTGACATTCCAGGTGGGAATGTGCCAGTGGTGGCAGCTTTTTCCATAATGTATTTATGGTGGATGGCTTGTATTAATTTGAAATATTGTTTGCTGGTGTTCCTGGTTTCTGGATCTGGAGGTTGAGTGGGAACAGATGTGTAGGTGTGATGTGGGTGAGTGTTGTGAGGTCTATTGGGGAGTGACATGAGTGGCTGTGGTCTATTATTTCTAAAAGTAGATGTCTGGGTGGGTGTAGGTGTATGTCTGTGTGTGTGTGTGGGTGGGGAGCCATTTTGTCTACTGCTACCAAATGAGGCCCTTGCTGTGAAAAGAGGATACATAGGTGTGGAGGGCTCTTACCTTTGGAAGCTTGTAAGGGGGTCCCCTGCCGGGGGGATCGAACCCGGGTCCTCAGCGTTCGAGTGCGGCCACTTAGCCGTTGTGCCAGCAGAGAAGTTGGCTTCTAAGGCTGGTTCTTGGATTAGGTGGTTCACAGCAGTCTCGTTGAAAATGACAATTGTTAAGATTTAAAAAGAGAGAGAGAGGCTCAAAGGAGCCGGTTTAGAGAGTTCGTAGTAAGGGAGCCTATTGCCCTAGTTAGGCTGTTGGAGCCCTCCACATTATTTAAAAGAACAAATTTTATTCAATTTAGAAATTTAAAAGAAAAAAAAAAGGGGGGGGGAAAAAAAGGGGGAAAATGTGCAAGTAGCAGTTGTGTTTATAAACTTTAATAAAACAATAAAAAATTAAAAAATTAAGAGAGAGGATAAAAGGTCAAAGAGAGTGCAAAATAAAAACTTTAGTAAGATAGTAAAAAATTAAGACAAAGGATAAAAGTCAAAGAGAGTGCAAAGGCTTACATATGGCAGCAGTTGTTTCCCGACGTTTCGCAAATTGTGTTGCTTCTTCAGGGGATTTTTAGTAATGGCTCTGTGGTGTGTTTTGTACTGTTTAAGAGGGGAGGAGTAAATGCCTTCCTGTAGGGTGTGTGTGTGGTGTCATGTATGGATTGGATGGGGGGTCTGAGGGTGTGGTTAGTTTTGGAGGGAAAAGGATGTGTTGGGTTTTGATTGGGTGGTGGAGCGTGGTTTTGGAGGGAAATGGTCCTATTGGTGTATGTGTGGGGTATCAGTTAGAAGAAATAATAAAGATATGTTTTGTTTTGGGGGGGAGAGAGAACAAATAGCTGTATAGCTCATCTGGCTAGGCCCAGGGCCCAGGCACGGGCGACTGGGGTTCGAGACCCAGTGGCGGCAGCTCTTTGTTTGGAAAAAAAAAAAAAAAAAAAAAAAAAAAAAAAAAGGAAAGGAGAAATAAAGTGGCTAACCAAGCTAAATGTCCTGTGTCCGTCCAATTTGTTCTAAGAAAAGTTTTGTACTTGGGTTCATCTGTATTATGTTTCGACCTCTATAGCAAGTGTTAGGGTTTTGGGTGTCAGATTTTTAAAGGGGGATTGAAGGTCTGTGTGGCTCAGCTGGTAGAGTCCAGGACCTCAGAGCGGACGGCGGGGGTTCAAGACCCGGCGATGGCAGAAAGGCAACCCATGAGGAACGCGTGTTCTTTTTTGTGTTTTGTAAGGTGGACGAAGCGCAAAACTCAGTGGCACTGGCTCGGTTAGGGTTGGGTTAGGGTTGGGGTTTGAGGGTTTCAGATTTGAATTATTTGGCACGGGCCTACTAGAGTTTGCGTAGAAAAAACATAGGAGGAGAAAGATTGAAATATGAGGAGGATGGGAGGAGGAGAAAAAGGGAAAACGGGAAGGTGTTGGGGAAGAGAAGGAGGGAATTATGTTTTTTGAAGGGGGGGAGGGGATTTCCAGAGTGTAGGAGGTGCATTAAAATTCTGGTGGCAATGCCACCAAAAAGGGGGGGGAGAAAGTTTAAAATTGATGGCGGTGCCATCAAGTGGGGGATGTCTTTAAAATTGGTGGCGGTGCCACCAAGTGTGTGTATGTAGAGAATGGGGAGGGGGGGAAGAGTGGGGAGGGGGGGGGGGGGGGGGGGGGGGGAAAGAAAACAGAAGTGAAGAACTAATGTATAAGGACCAAATTTGTGTTTTTGGCAATTGGTGGGTCTTGTGTCCCCGCCGGGAATCGAACCCCCACCGTCCAGATGACAACCCAATTAGTAAGCCTCATGCCCACGAGCGTGGTGGATGGGTGAGCCTATGGGGGACCTAGGAGCTGGGGAAGCAATTATGAATAAAAGACTAATCAAAAAAAATTGGATACTGACATGAGAATTGTCAAAAGTGTAAATATAGGTTGTAAACATAAGATCAAATGAAATTCCAGTTTTTTGGTCTGTGTGATATGGTGGGGGTTTGAACCATGGGTCTTCTGTTTTGAAAGTCCCAAGAGTTAACCTCTAGACTATTTGTATTGTGGTGTTTTTAAAAAAAAGGGGAGAGTCTTATTTAACTAAGAGGAAAAAAAAATTAAATAAATAAATAAAATAAAATTAAATAAATAAATTAATTAATTAAAGAAACGGGTTAACTTTGGAGGGGAGAGGAAAAGCAATTGTTATTTTGTGTTGTTTTTTTAGAGATTTATGTTAGGTCTATATAGGGTGGTTAAAACTTAAAATAAGGAGAAGTGGGTTGGAAGTTTGGTTTAAGGAAAGGAGTGGTGGAGGGTTAGGAGAGGGGGAGTTTTAGGATTGGGAAGGGAGGGTAAGAGGTGGTTAGGGTCAGGGAAAGGGGAAGGGAACCGGATAAGACCTGGGTTCGGGTAGGGGAAGGTGGGAAGGGGGTTGGGTTTAGGGAAGAGGGGTGGGGAATGGTTAGGGTTAGGAAGGGAGGAAAGGGTTGGACCAAGAGGAAAGGGAGGGGGAGGGAGGTTTTGTGTAGGATATAGTTGGGATCAGGAAGAGGGATGCAGACTTAGGGTTCAGGTAAGGAGAGGTGGGTTGGGCTTAGGTCTGGGAAGAGGGGTGTGGAATGGTTAGGGTAAGGAAAAAAAGCAGGGGGTTGGATAGAGAAAAAAGGGGGGGGGGGGGGGATGGGGAGGGGGGGAAAGGGGGTAGGAGGTGATAAAAAATCAGGAAGAGGGATGCAGACTTAGGTTCAGGTGGGGAGAGGTGGTGATAGTCAGGTTTAGGAAAGGAATAGGAGGTTGGGTCAGGGGGAGTAGGGAGATGGTTAGGTGCAGGGAGAGAGAGTGGGGGGGGGGTGGTACAGACCTGGATTCAGGTAGGGTGGAAGTGGGTAGGGTTTAAGTGGGGAGAAGGGGGGGAAAATAGCAAGTGTTAGGGTTTTGGGTGTCAGATTTTTTAAAGGGGGATGAAGGTCTGTGTGGCAAGAGCAAACAGAAGTGAGAACTAATGTATAAGGACCAAATTTGTGTTTTTGGCAATTGGTGGGTCTTGTGTCCCCGCCGGGAATCGAACCCCCACCGTCCAGATGACAACCCAATTAGTAAGCCTCATGCCCACGAGCGTGGTGGATGGGTGAGCCTATGGGGGACCTAGGAGCTGGGGGAAGCAATTATGAATAAAAGACTAATCAAAAAAAATTGGATACTGACATGAGAATTGTCAAAAGTGTAAATATAGGTTGTAAACATAAGATCAAATGAAATTCCAGTTTTTTGGTCTGTGTGATATGGTGGGGGTTTTGAACCATGGGTCTTCTGTTTTGAAAGTCCCAAGAGTTAACCTCTAGACTATTTGTATTGTGGTGTTTTTAAAAAAAAGGGGGAGAGTCTTATTTAACTAAGAGGAAAAAAAATTAAATAAATAAATAAAATAAAATTAAATAAATAAATTAATTAATTAAAGAAACGGGTTAACTTTGGAGGGGAGAGGGAAAAGCAATTGTTATTTTGTGTTGTTTTTTTAGAGATTTAGGTTAGGTCTATATAGGGTGGTTAAACTTAAAATAAGGAGAAGGTGGGTTGGAAGTTTGGTTTAAGGAAAGGAGTGGTGGAGGTTAGGAGAGGGGGAGTTTTAGGATTGGGAAGGGAGGGTAAGAGGTGGTTAGGGTCAGGGAAAGGGGGAGGGAACCGGATAAGACCTGGGTTCGGGTAGGGGAAGGTGGGAAGGGGGGTTGGGTTTAGGGAAGAGGGGTGGGAATGGTTAGGGTTAGGAAGGGAGGAAAGGGTTGGACCAAGAGGAAAGGGAGGGGGAGGGAGGTTTTGTGTAGGATATAGTTGGGATCAGGAAGAGGGATGCAGACTTAGGTTCAGGTAAGGAGAGGTGGGTTGGGCTTAGGTCTGGGAAGAGGGGTGTGGAATGGTTAGGGTAAGGAAAAAAGCAGGGGGTTTGGATAGAGAAAAAAAGGGGGGGGGGGGAGGGGGGGGGAAGGGGGGTAGGAGGTGATAAAAATCAGGAAGAGGGATGCAGACTTAGGTTCAGGTGGGGAGAGGTGGTGATAGTCAGGTTTAGGAAAGGAATAGGAGGTTGGGTCAGGGGGAGGAAGTAGGAGATGGTTAGGTGCAGGGAGAGAGAGGGGGGGGTACAGACCTGGATTCAGGTAGGGGGAAGTGGGTAGGGTTTAAGTTGGGGAGAAGGGGAAAATAGGGAGTGGTTGAGGTTAGAAAAAAAAAAAAAAAAAAAAAAAAAAAAAAAAAAAAAAAAAAAAAAAAAAAAAAAAAAAAGGGGGAAGGGTTCAGGTTGGGAGGAGGGAGGGGGTTGGATTCGACAGTGGTAGTGTAGGTTTAGGGGTGTGTGTATGTATGTGCTGGGTTTGAATTGGATATTATTTTACCTCAAGTTGTTCCAGCCAGTTATGGAAATTAATTTTGCTGTGTTGGGGGTCCAGTGTAGATTATCCTTTTCTGTAATAAAGGTATCATGGGGTATTTCGAAGAGGATGGGAAAAGTGGTGGTCATGATGTTATTGATCAGTGTGAGATTCCTTTTTTGGGTGGGGGTGTGAGGTTGGGAGAGAAGTTAATGATAGGGAAGTAATGACCGCGTTTGGGAATTTGTGTTTGGGCCTGTCGAAAAAGAGATTTTAATTGTTTAGTTGTAGTCTGTTGTGGGTCCTGGTCCATGTTATTTAAACCTACGGAGAAGATGACGATTTTGATGTGTGGGTTGATTATTGTTTTTTCAAGGACTTTGAGGAAGTGATAGGAGTTTGCACCAGGGTAACTTTCTAGTTGGACTCGGTGGTAGTTGTGTTCTGGATTTTGCTTATGTTTGAATCACCTAGAATCACTATTGGTTTGCAGACTCTGAAAAACCCAATCTTGTATTTTACGGGTGGGGCGTTGCAATGTGATAGTTTGGTTTGAAACAGGATAGGAATGGAGGTGTTGATGGTTGAGGTTAGACTGGGGTTGGTTGGTTCTTCGGTTTCTGTGTAGGAGGGTCAGTGGAGATGTTAGTTGAAATGCAATTAGATTTAAGTGATGGGCTCTGAGATGGAGAGGTCCAGGAGGTGTTTTGAGGGTTCTTGGAAAGATTGTTGGGGTGAGAGGAGGGGGTGCATAGGTAATTGGAAAGGTCTTGTGGGGTTTAAATTGGTATTAGAAAGGTGAGAGGGAGAAAGGGGTGGGGGGGGGAGGATGGGGGAGGATTATGGACTATTGAAGGTGTGATGGTTTCTGGGGGGATGCCGGTGTGAGTGGGGTGTATTATGTTCCGGTTTGTTGAGAGAGGGCTCAGAGTGGGTTTTGTTGAGGTTGTGTTTAACCTTGGAGGCCCCTTTCATTCATATTGCCCTCTCTCTTGTTTGCGGGGATTTATTGAAGATTGGGTTGTTTAACATGGTTCTTGAAGGTGGTCTCGGCAGTTTCTGTCTGGGAGGAACAAGGAGAAATGGTATCAGTAGTGTAGACCTGAAACATTTGAGTGGTTGCTGAGGAGATGGTTTTGTAAGTGTGTAGTTTTTGAAGTGGTTGTGTAGGGAAGGTGGTGAATCTGTGCTGAGATTGTTTTGGAAGGTTTGGGATGGTTTTGTCCTGGGGGGGGGTAGGGGGAAGGATAGGGGAAATGGGGGCATGAGTGGTGGTTGGTAAAGGTCCCCAGGTCACTTGCGGGTTTTAGCTGGGTGAGTGGGAGTGGAGTGGAGGTTGTGGGGTTTTGAGATATATTGTCCAGGTCTATGAGGGCGGTTGTTTGCTGGATTCATGGAGGATTGGTGAGGTTCGAATTGGTTTGGTGATAGGGAAAGTGGTTTTATAGATGGGGTATGATGAAGGAAAGGAAGCGGACTGTGGTTTATTGGGGGTTGGTTTGGGGGTTGTTTGTTGTGTTGCTGTAGAATTTCTGGGAGGTTGATTAGGTTTGTAGAAGAGTGATGTTTTATTTCTTCGGTAATAGTGGTACGGGGACCTAGGTAGAGTGAAAGTGCTTTGGGGGCGGCAGGTTTGGGGAGCGGGGGGAATATTTCCTCTGGGATGGTTGGTAGGGTTGTAGATTGTGTGTGGTTGTGGACTGGTTGTGGAATTGTGGTTGTGGGTTTTTGTGCTAATGTTTTTATTGTTGTTAAGGTTTCCTGGGTTAGTCTGTCCCCGTACCTCTTCCGGGCCCAGCCAGTAGCTATTTGCAGGGCTATGGGGTTGAATGTTGGAGGAGAAATGTCCGCTATAACCGTTGTATAATGTTGTTGTAAATGGAGATAGTATTTTTCATCCAATTATCGTATTTTGATGGTATTTTATTTTTGTTTCTATGTTTGGTTGTAGAGGGTTTTGATGTAAATCTGTTAAGTTTATTGTACCTGACGTGACATTCCAGGTGGGAATGTGCCAGTGGTGGCAGCTTTTTCCATAATGTTATTTATGGTGGATGGCTTGTATTAATTTGAAATCTTGGTTTGCTGGTGTTCCTGGTTTCTGATCTGGAAGGGTTGAGTGGGAACAGATGTGTAGGTGTGTGATGTGGGTGAGTGTTGTGAGGTCTATTGGGGAGTGACATGAGTGGCTGTGGTCTATTATTTTCTAAAAGTAGATGTCTGGGTGGGTGTAGGTGTATGTCTGTGTGTGTGTGTGGGTGGGGAGCCATTTTGTCTACTGCTACCAAATGAGGGCCCTTGCTGTGAAAAAGAGGATACATAGGTGTGGAGGGCTCTTACCTTTGAAGCTTGTTAAGGGGGTCCCCTGCCGGGGGATCGAACCCGGGTCCTCGGCGTTCGAGTGCGGCCACTTAACCGTTGTTGCCAGCAGAGAAGTGGCTTCTAAGGCTGGTTCTGGATTAGGTGGTTCACAGCAGTCTCGTTGAAAATGACAATTGTTAAGATTTAAAAAGAGAGAGAGAGGCTCAAAGGAGCGGTTTAGAGAGTTCGTAGTAAGGGAGCCTATTGCCCTAGTTAGGATGTTGGAGCCCTCCACATTATTTAAAAGAGCAAATTTTATTTCAATTTAGAAATTTAAAAAGATAAAAAAGGGGGGGGAAAAAAAAAGGGGGAAAATGGTGCAAGTAGCAGTTGTGTTTATAAACTTTAATAAAACAATAAAAAATTAAAAATTAAGAGAGAGGATAAAAGTCAAAGAGAGTGCAAAATAAAAACTTTAGTAAGATAGTAAAAATTAAGACAAAGGATAAAAGTCAAAGAGAGTGCAAAGGCTTACATATGGCCAGCAGTTGTTTCCCGACGTTTCGCAAATTGTGTTGCTTCTTCAGGGATTTTTAGTAATGGCTCTGTGGTGTGTTTTGTACTGTTTAAGAGGGGAGGAGTAGTAATGCCTTCCTGTAGGGTGGTGTGTGGTGTCATGTATGGATGGATGGGGGGGTCTGAGGGTTGTGGTTAGTTTTGGAGGGAAAAGGATGGTGTTGGGTTTTGATTGGGTGGTGGAGCGTGGTTTTGGAGGAATGGTCTATTGGTGTATGTGTGGGGTATCAGTTAGAAGAAATAATAAAGATATGTTTTGTTTTGGGGGGGGAGAGAGAACAAATAGCTGTATAGCTCATCTGGCTAGGCCCAGGGCCCAGGCACGGGCGACTGGGGTTCGAGACCCAGTGGCGGCAGCTCTTTGTTTGGGAAAAAAAAAAAAAAAAAAAAAAAAAAAAAAGGAGAAATAAAGTGGCTAACCAAGCTAAATGTCCTGTGTCCGTCCAATTTGTTCTAAGAAAAGTTTTGTACTTGGGTTCATCTGTATTATGTTTCGACCTCTATAGCAAGTGTTAAGGTTTTGGGTGTCAGATTTTTAAAGGGGGATTGAAGGTCTGTGTGGCTCAGCTGGTAGAGTCCAGGACCTCAGAGCGGACGGCGGGGGTTCAAGACCCGGCGATGGCAGAAAGGCAACCCATGAGGAACGCGTGTTCTTTTTTGTGTTTTGTAAGGTGGACGAAGCGCAAAACTCAGTGGCACTGGCTCGGTTAGGGTTGGGTTAGGGTTGGGGTTTGAGGGTTTCAGATTTGAATTAATTGGCACGGGCCTACTAGAGTTTGCGTGGAAAGAACATAGGAGGAGAAAGATTGAAATATGAGGAGGATGGGAGGAGGAGAAAAAGGGAAAACGGGAAGGTGTTGGGGAAGAGAAGGAGGGAATTATGTTTTTTGAAGGGGGGGAGGGGATTTCCAGAGTGTAGGAGGTGCATTAAAATTTGGTGGCAGTGCCACCAAAAAGGGGGGGAGAAAGTTAAAATTGATGGCGGTGCCATCAAGTGGGGGATGTCTTTAAAATTGGTGGCGGTGCCACCAAGTGTGTGTATGTAGAGAATGGGGAGGGGGGGAAGAGTGGGGAGGGGGGGGGGGGGGGGGGGGGGGGAAAGAAAACAGAAGTGAAGAACTAATGTATAAGGACCAAATTTGTGTTTATGGCAATTGGTGGGTCTTGTGTCCCCGCCGGGAATCGAACCCCCACCGTCCAGATGACAACCCAATTAGTAAGCCTCATAGCCCACGAGCGTGGTGGATGGGTGAGCCTATGGGGGACCTAGGAGCTGGGGAAGCAATTATGAATAAAAGACTAATCAAAAACAATTGGATACTGACATGAGAATTGTCAAAGGTGTAATATTAGGTTGTAAACATAAGATCAAATGAAATTCCAGTTTTTTGGTCTGTGATATGGTGGGGGTTTGAACCATGGGTCTTCTGTGTTGAAGTCCCAAGAGTTAACCTCTGGACTATTTGTATTGTGGTATTTTTAAAGAGGAGAGTCTTATTTAACTAAGAGGAAAAAATAAAAATAAAAAATAAAAAATTAAAAAATTTTTTAAAGAAAAAATTAAATAGATAAATAAAATTAAATAAATAAATTAATTAATTAAAGAAACTGGGTTAACTTTGGAGGGGAGAGGGCAAAAGCAATTGTTATTTTTGTGTTGTTTTTTTTAGAGATTTATTTAGGTCTCTATATAGGGTGGTTAAACTTAAAATAAGGAGAAGTGGGTTGGAAGTTTTTGGTTTAAGGAAAGGAGTGGTGGATGGTTAGGAGAGGGGAGGTTTAGGATTGGGAAGGGAGGGTGTAAGAGGTGGTTAGGGTCAGGGAAAGGGATGGAAACGGATAAGACCTGGGTTCGGGTAGGGGAAGGTGGGAAGGGGGTTGGGTTTAGGGAAGAGGGGTGGGGAATGGTTAGGGTTAGGAAGGGAGGAAAGGGTTGGACCAAGAGGAAAGGGGAGGGGGAGGGAGGTTTTGTGTAGGATATAGTTGGGATCAGGAAGAGGGATGCAGACTTAGGTTCAGGTAAGGAGAGGTGGGTTGGGCTTAGGTCTGGGAAGAGGGGTGGTGGAATGGTTAGGGTAAGGAAAAAAAGCAGGGGGTTGGATAGAGAAAAAAAGGGGGGGGGGGGGGGAGGGGGGGGAAGGGGGGGGTAGGAGGTGATAAAAATCAGGAAGAGGGATGCAGACTTAGGTTCAGGTGGGGGAGAGGTGGTGATAGTCAGGTTTAGGAAAGGAATAGGAGGTTGGGTCAGGGGGAGTAGGAGATGGTTAGGTGCAGGGAGAGAGAGGGGGGGGTACAGACCTGGATTCAGGTAGGGGGAAGTGGGGTAGGGTTTAAGTTGGAAAAAAAAAAAAAAAAAAAAAAAAAAAAAAAAAAAAAAAAAAAAAAAAAAAAAAGGAAAAGGGGAGAAGGGTTCGGTTGGGAGGAGGGGAGGGGGTTGGATTCGACATGTGGTAGTGTAGGTTTAGGGGTGGTGTATGTATGTGCTGGGTTGAATTGGATATTAATTTACCTCAAGGTTGTTCCAGCCAGTTATGGAAAATTAATTTTGCTGTGTTGGGGGTCCAGTGTAGGTTATCCTTTTCTGTAATAAAGGTATCATGGGGTATTTCGAAGAGGATGGGAAAAGTGGTGGTCATGATGTTATTGATCAGTGTGAGATTGCTTTTTTGGGTGGGGGTGAGGTTGGGAGAAGAAGTTGATGATTGGGAAGTAGATGACCGCGTTTGGGAATTTGTGTTGGGCCTGTCGAAAAAGAGATTTTAATTGTTTAGTTGTAGTCTGTTGTGGGTCCTGGTCCATGTATTTAAACCTACGGAGAAGATGACGATTTTGATGTGTGGGTTGATTATTGTTTTTTTCAAGGACTTTGAGGAAGTGATAGGAGTTTGCACCAGGGTAACTTTCTAGTTGGACTCGGTGGTAGTTGTGTTCTGGGATTTTGCTTATGTTTGAATCACCTAGAATCACTATTGGTTTGCAAACTCTGAAAAACCAATCTTGTATTTTACGGGTGGGGCGTGTGCAACTGTGATAATTTGGTTTGAACAGGATAGGAATGGAGGTGTTGATGGTTGAGGTTAGACTGGGGTTGGTTGGTTCTTCGGTTTTCTTGTGTAGGAGGGTCAGTGGAGATGTTAGTTGAAATGTGATTAGATTTAAGTGATGGCTCTGAGATGGAGAGGTCCAGGAGGTGTGTTTGAGGGTTCTTGGAAGATTGTTGGGGTGAGAGGAGGGGTGCATGGTAATTGGAAAGGTCTTGTGGGGTTACATTGGTATTAGAAAGGTGAGAGGGAGAAAGGGTGGGGGGGGAGGATGGGGGAGGATTATGGAACTATTGAAGGTGTGATGGTTTCTGGGGGATGCCGGTGAGTGGGTGTATTATGTTCCGGTTTGTTGAGAGAGGGCTCAGAGTGGGTTTTGTTGAGGTTGTGTTTAACCTTGGAGGCCCCTTTCATCATATTTGCCCTCTCTCTTGTTGCGGGGATTTTTTTGAAGATTTGGGTTGTTTAACCTGGTTCTTGAAGGTGGTCTCGGCAGTTTCTGTCTGGGGAGGAACAAGGAGAAATGGTATCAGTAGTGTAGACTGAAACATTTGAGTGGTTGCTGAGGGAGATGGTTTGTAGTGTGTAGTTTTGAAGTGGTTGTGTAGGAAGGTGGTGAATCTGTGCTGAGATTGTTTTGGAAGGTTGGGATGGTTTTGTCCTGGGGGGGTAGGGGGAAGGATAGGGGAAATGGGGGCATGAGTGGTGGTTGGTAAAGGTCCCAGGTCACTTTGCGGGTTTTAGCTGGGAGTGGGAGTGGAGTGGAGGTTGTGGGGTTTTGAGATATATTGTCAGGTCTATGAGGGCTGGTTGTTTGCTGGATTCATGGAGGATTGGTGAGGTTCGAGTTGGTTTGGTGATAGGGAAAGTGGTTTTATAGATGGGGTATGATGAAGGAAAGGAAGCGGACTGTGGTTTATTGGGATTGGTTTGGGGTGTTGTTTGTGTTGCTGTAGAATTTCTGGGAGGTTGATTAGGTGTAGAAGAGTGATGTTTTATTTCTTCGGTAATAGTGGTACGGGGACCTAGGTAGAGTGAAAGTGCTTTGGGGGCGGCAGGTTTGGGGAGCGGGGGGGAATATTTCCTCTGGGATGGTTGTAGGGTTGTAGATTGTGTGTGGTTGTGGACTGGTTGTGGAATTGTGGTTGTGGGTTTTTGTGCTAATGTTTTTATTGTTGTTAAGGTTTCCTGGGTTAGTCTGTCCCCGTACCTCTTCCGGGCCCAGCCAGTAGCTATTTGCAGGGCTATGGGGTTGAATGTTGGAGGAGAAATGTCCGCTATAACCGTTGTATAATGTTGTTGTAAAATGGAGATAGTATTTTTCATCCAATTTATCGTATTTTGATGTATTTTATTTTTTGTTTCTATGTTTGGTGTAGAGGGTTTGATGAAATCTGTTAGTTTATGTACCTGACGTGACATTCCAGGTGGGAATGTGCCAGTGGTGGCAGCTTTTTCCATAATGTATTTATGATGGATGGCTTGTATTAATTTGAAATATTGTTTGCTGGTGTTCCTGGTTTCTGGATCTGGAGGTTGAGTGGGAACAGATGTGTAGGTGTGATGTGGGTGAGTGTTGTGAGGTCTATTGGGGAGTGACATGAGTGGCTGTGGTCTATTATTTCTAAAAGTAGATGTCTGGGTGGGTGTAGGTGTATGTCTGTGTGTGTGTGTGGGTGGGAGAGCCATTTTGTCTACTGCTACCAAATGAGGCCCCTTGCTGTGAAAAGAGGATACATAGGTGTGGAGGGCTCTTACCTTTGGAAGCTTGTAAGGGGGTCCCCTGCCGGGGGGATCGAACCCGGGTCCTCAGGCGTTCGAGTGCGGCCACTTAACCGTCTGTGCCAGCAGAGAAGTTGGCTTTCTAAGGCTGGTTCTTGGATTAGGTGGTTCACAGCAGTCTCGTTGAAATGACAATTGTTAAGATTTAAAAAGAGAGAGAGGGGCTCAAAGGAGCCGGTTAGTAGAAGTTCGTAGTAAGGGAGCCTATTGCCCCTAGTTAGGCTGTTGGAGCCCTCCACATTATTTAAAAGAACAGATTTTATTCAATTTAGAAATTTTAAAAGAAAAAAAGGGGGGGGGGGGAAAAAAACAAAAAGGGGGGAAAATGTGCAAGTAGCAGTTGTGTTTATAAACTTTAATAAACAATAAAAAATTAAAAAATTAAGAGAGAGGATAAAAGGTCAAAGAGAGTGCAAAATAAAAACTTTAGTAAAGATAGTAACAAATTAAGACAAAGGATAAAAGTCAAAGAGAGTGCAAAGGCTTACATATGGCAGCAGTTGTTTCCGACGTTCGCAAATTGTGTTGCTTCTTCAGGGGATTTTTTAGTAATGGCTCTGTGGTTGTGTTTTGTACTGTTTAAGAGGGGAGGCAAGTAGCATGCCTCTCCTGTATGGGTGTGTGTGTGGTGTCATGTATGGATTGGATGGGGGGGTCTGGGGTGTGGTTAGTTTTGGAGGGAAAAGGAATTGTGTTGGGTTTGATTGGGTGGTGGAGCGTGGTTTGGAGGGAAATGGTCCTATTGGTGTATGTGTGGGTATCAGTTAGAAGAAATAATAAAGATATGTTTTGTTTTTGGGGGGAGAGAGAGAAAAATAGCTGTATAGCTCATCTGGCTATGGCCCAGGGCCCAGGCTACGGGCGACTGGGTTCGAGACCCCAGTGGCGGCAGCTCTTTGTTTGGAAAAAAAAAAAAAAAAAAAGAGAAATAAATTGGCTAACCAAGCTAAATGTCCTGTGGTCCGTCCTCCAATTGTGTTCTAAGAAAAGTTTTGTACTTGGGTTCATCTGTATTATGTTTCGACCTCTATAGCAAGTGTAAGGTTTTGGGTGTCAGATTTTTAAAGGGGGATGAAGGTCTGTGTGGCTCAGCTGGTAGAGTCAGGACCTCAGAGCGGACGGCGGGGGGTTCAAGACCCGGCGATGGCAGAAAGGCAACCCATGAGGAACGCGTGTTCTTTTTTGTGTTTTGTAAGGTGGACGAAGCGCAAAACTCAGTGGCACTGGGTCGGTTAGGGTTGGGTTGGGTTGGGGTTTTTTGAGGGTTTCAGATTTGAATTAATTGGCACGGGCCTTACTAGAGTTTGCGTGGAAAGAACATAGGAGGAGAAAGATTGAAATATGAGGAGGATGGGAGGAGGAGGAAAAGGGAAACGGGAAGTGTTGGGGAAGAGAAGGAGGGGAATTATGTTTTTTTGAAGGGGGGGAGGGATTTCCAGAGTGTAGGAGGTGCATTAAAATTTGGTGGCAGTGCCACCAAAAAATGGGGGGGAGAAAGTTAAAATTGATGGCGGTGCCATCAAGTGGGGGATGTCTTTAAAATTGGGTGGCGGTGCCACCAAGGGTGTGTATGTAGAGAATGGGGAGGGGGGAAGAGTGGGGAGGGGGGGGGGGGGGGGGGGGGAAAGAAAACAGAAGTGAAGAACTAATGTATAAGGACCAAATTTGTGTTTATGGCAATTGGTGGGTCTTGTGTCCCCGCCGGGAATCGAACCCCCACCGTCCAGATGACAACCAATTAGTAAGCCTCATGCCCACGGAGCGTGGTGGATGGGTGAGCCTATGGGGGACCTAGGAGCTGGGGAAGCAATTATAATAAAGACCTAATCAAAAAAAAGTTGGATACTGACATGAGAATTGTCAAAAGTGTAAATATAGGGTGTACACATAAGATCAAATGAAGATTCCAGTTTTTGGTCTGGTGTGATATGGTGGGGGGTTTGAACCATGGGTCTTCTGTTTTGAAGTCCCAAGAGTTAACCTCTAGACTATTTGTATTGTGGTATTTTTAAAGAGGGAGAGTCTTATTTAACTAAGAGAGAAAAAATAAAAATTAAAAAATTAAAATAAAAGTAAAAAAAATTAAAAGAAAAAAAAAAAAAAAATTAATAATAAATAATTAAATAATAAATTAATTAATTAAAGAAACGGGTTTAACTTTGGAGGGGAGAGGGAAAAGCAATTGTTATTTTGTGTTGTGTTTTTTAGAGATTTATTTAGGGGTCTATATAGGGTGGTTAAACTTAAAATAAGGAGAAGTGGGTTGGAAGTTTGGTTTAAGGAAAGGAGTGGTGGAGGTTAGGAGAGGGGGGAGTTTTAGGATTGGGAAGGGAGGGTAAGAGGTGGTTAGGGTCAGGGAAGGGGAGGGAACCGGATAAGACCTGGGTTCGGGTAGGGGAAGGTGGGAAGGGGGGTTGGGTTTAGGGAAGAGGGGTGGGGAATGGTTTAGGGGTTAGGAAGGGAGGAAAGGGTTGGACCAAGAGGAAAGGGAGGGGGGAGGGAGGTTTTGTGTAGGATATAGTTTGGGATCAGGAAGAGGGATGCAGACTTAGGTTCAGGTAAGGAGAGGTGGGTTGGGCTTAGGTCTGGGAAGAGGGGGTGTGGAATGGTTAGGGTAAGGAAAAAAGCAGGGGGGTGGATAGAGAAAAAAAAAGGGGGGGGGGGGAGGGGGGTAAAGGGGGTAGGAGGTGATAAAAATCAGGAAGAGGGATGCAGACTTAGGTTCAGGTGTGGAGAGGTGGTGATAGTCAGGGTTTAGGAAAGGAATAGGAGGTTGGGTCAGGGGGAGTAGGAGATGGTTAGGTGCAGGGAGAGAGAGGGGGGGGTACAGACCTGGATTCAGGTAGGGGGAAGTGGGTAGGGTTTAAGTTGGGGAGAAGGGGAAAATAGGGAGTGGTTGAGGTTAGAAAAAAAAAAAAAAAAAAAAAAAAAAAAAAAAAAAAAAAGGGGGAAGGGTTCAGGTTGGGAGGAGGGAGGGGGTTGGATTCGACAGTGGTAGTGTAGGTTTAGGGGTGTGTGTATGTATGTGCTGGGTTGAATTGGATATTATTTTACCTCAAGTTGTTCCAGCCAGTTATGGAAAATTAATTTTGCTGTGTTGGGGGTCCAGTGTAGATTATCCTTTTCTGTAATAAAGGTATCATGGGGTATTTCGAAGAGGATGGGAAAAGTGGTGGTCATGATGTTATTGATCAGTGTGAGATTGCTTTTTTGGGTGGGGGTTGTGAGGTTGGGAGAGAAGTAATGATTAGGGAAGTAAATGACCGCGTTTGGGAATTTGTGTTTGGCCTGTCGAAAAAGAGATTTAATTGTTTAGTTGTAGTCTGTTGTGGGTCCTGGTCCATGTTATTTAAAACCTACGGAGAAGATGACGATTTTGATGTGTGGGTTGATTATTGTTTTTTCAAGGACTTTGAGGAAGTGATAGGAGTTTGCTGCACCAGGGTAACTTTCTAGTTGGGACTCGGTGGTAGTTGTGTTCTGGGATTTTGCTTATGTTTGAATCACCTAGAATCACTATTGGTTTGCAGACTCTGAAAAACCAATCTTGTATTTTACGGGTGGGGCGTGCAATGTGATAGTTTGGTTTGAACAGGATAGGAATGGAGGTGTTGATGGTTGAGGTTAGACTGGGGTTGGTTGGTTCTTCGGTTTTCTTGTGTAGGAGGGTCAGTGGAGATGTTAGTTGAAATGCAATTAGATTTAAGTGATGGGTTCTGAGATGGAGAGGTCCAGGAGGTGTGTTTGAGGGTTCTTGGAAGATTGTTGGGGTGAGAGGGGGGGTGCATAGTAATTGGAAAGGTCTTGTGGGGTTAAATTGGTATTAGAAAGGTGAGAGGGAGAAAGGGGTGGGGGGGAGGATGGGGGAGGATTATGGACTATTGAAGGTGTGGTGGTTTCTGGGGGGTGCCGGTGAGTGGGTGTATTATGTTCCGGTTTGTTGAGAGAGGGCTCAGAGTGGGTTTTGTTGAGGTTGTGTTTAACCTTGGAGGCCCCTTTCATCATATTTGCCCTCTCTCTTGTTTGCGGGGATAGGGTTAGGGGTTAGGGTTAGGGTTAGGGTTAGGGTTAGGGTTAGGGGTTAGGGTTAGGGGTTAGGGTTAGGGGGGGGGGTTAGGGTTAGGGTTAGGGTTAGGGTTAGGGTTAGGGTTAGGTTTTTGAAAAAAGTCTGGCCGGAGACTTACAGTGCATCCACACCGCTCCGACCAGCTGGTGCACTGGCCCCTGTGTGCAGATCCCCGAGGCGACCAACACCCTCTCACTGCCTCTAGCTCAAACTGAGCCTCTAAACTGCCCCTCTGGGCCTGTGCTGTGCCTCCCAAAGCCAACAGGCTAAAGTACATAATCACACCCCACTCCACATTTCCCATTAAACAAAAGTAAATTACCTTTGTGTGTGTCAAAAAATTGGACTTCATGGGTCCCTTTATTTTATCACTCTGCCGGTTGCAACGTTTCGGAGTAGGTGCTCCTTCTTCAGGCTTTTCGGTCAGAGTGTTTATAATGTTCTTTCCCTTTTTCAGGTTCCACGGTAAGTATTTTTCAGGTAAGTATTCTTTCTTTAAACATTGTTTCTTCATACAGCTTCCCAGGTAAGTATTTCTTTTTCAGGTTTAAGCATTTCTTTTTCAGTTTTCTTCTCAGGTACGTATTTCTCTTTCAGGCTCATTTCTTCTTTAGGTTTCTTTTTCAGGTTTCTTCCCCGGTAAGTATTTCTCTTTCAGGCTTATATTCTTCTTCTTTAGGTTTTCTTTTCAGGTTTCTTCCCAGGTAAGTATTTCTTTTCAGGTTTATATTATCTTTTTTAGGTTTTCTTCTATTTTAGGTTTCCATCCATGAGTCACATAAGGGTTGGGGCCCACATTAGGGTTAAGGGTGGAGGTTAGGTTTAGGGATGGGGATTGGGGTTAGGGTTAGGGTCTTGGGCTAGGGTAGTGATGTTCCCCTCTCTGGAGCTCTCTGAAATAACACCCATGACACCAAAGGTTAGGATTAGGAAAGAGGGGCGGGGTCGGGTGTCCTCGCCGTGAATGTGATCTCCACAGAGACCCACACATGGCACTCGCTGAGTTAGGTTTTTGAAAAAAGTCTGGCCGGAGACTTACAGTGCATCCACACCGCTCCGACCAGCTGGTGCACTGGCCCCTGTGTGCAGATCCCCGAGGCGACCAACACCCTCTCACTGCCTCTAGCTCAAACTGAGCCTCTAAACTGCCCCTCTGGGCCTGTGCTGTGCCTCCCAAAGCCAACAGGCTAAAGTACATAATCACACCCCACTCCACATTTCCCATTAAACAAAAGTAAATTACCTTTGTGTTGTGTCAAAAAATTGGACTTCATGGGTCCCTTTTTTTATCACTCTGCCGGTTGCAACGTTTCGGAGTAGGTGCTCCTTCTTCAGGCTTTTCGGTCAGAGTGTTTATAATGTTCTTTCCCTTTTTCAGGTTCCACGGTAAGTATTTTTCAGGTAAGTATTCTTTCTTTAAACATTGTTTCTTCATACAGCTTCCCAGGTAAGTATTTCTTTTCAGGTTTAAGCATTTCTTTTCAGTTTTTTCTCAGGTACGTATTTCTCTTTCAGGCTCATATTCTTCTTTAGGTTTTCTTTTTCAGGTTTCTTCCCCGGTAAGTATTTCTCTTTCAGGCTTATATTCTTCTTCTTTAGGTTTTCTTTTCAGGTTTCTTCCCAGGTAAGTATTTCTTTTTCAGGTTTATATTATTCTTTTTTAGGTTTTCTTCTATTTTAGGTTTCCATCCATGAGTCACATAAGGGTTGGGGCCCACATTAGGGTTAAGGGTGGAGGTTAGGTTTAGGGATGGGGATTGGGGGTTAGGGTTAGGGTCTTGGGCTAGGGTAGTGATGTTCCCCCTCTCTGGAGCTCTCTGAAATAACACCCATGACACCAAAGGTTAGGATTAGGAAAGAGGGGCGGGGTCGGGTGTCCTCGCCGTGAATGTGATCTCCACAGAGACCCACACACATGGCACTCGCTGAGTTAGGTTTTTGAAAAAAGTCTGGCCGGAGACTTACAGTGCATCCACACCGCTCCGACCAGCTGGGTGCACTGGCCCCTGTGTGCAGATCCCCGAGGCGACCAACACCCTCTCACTGCCTCTAGCTCAAACTGAGCCTCTAAACTGCCCCTCTGGGCCTGTGCTGTGCCTCCCAAAGCCAACAGGCTAAAGTACATAATCACACCCCACTCCACATTTCCCATTAAACAAAAGTAAATTACCTTTGTGTTGTGTCAAAAAATGGACTTCATGGGTCCCTTTATTTTATCACTCTGCCGGTTGCAACGTTTCGGAGTAGGTGCTCCTTCTTCAGGCTTTTCGGTCAGAGTGTTTATAATGTTCTTTCCCTTTTTCAGGTTCCACGGTAAGTATTTTTCAGGTAAGTATTCTTTCTTTAAACATTGTTTCTTCATACAGCTTCCCAGGTAAGTATTTCTTTTTCAGGTTTAAGCATTTCTTTTTCAGTTTTCTTCTCAGGTACGTATTTCTCTTTCAGGCTCATATTCTTCTTTAGGTTTTCTTTTTCAGGTTTCTCCCCGGTAAGTATTTCTCTTTCAGGCTTTATTCTTCTTCTTTAGGTTTTCTTTTCAGGTTTCTTCCCAGGTAAGTATTTCTTTTTCAGGTTTATATATTCTTTTTTAGG